>JBBPTN010000312.1:0-22667 GCA_038094075.1 Xerocomus spinulosus | reverse complement strand
TAACCAAGAATTCTCCGGTGGAAAGGACGACGGATATTTCGATCGCGTTGTCAACACCTTCAGATCGTCGATTAGTCTAACGATGTGTCTCTTTTCAAAGTCTTACCAAGGCCGTAGTTGGGCGACAATGCAGAGTGGCCTCCACCCGCTAGCCACCCACCGGCTGACCCAATGGAACCCCCCGTGGAGAATCCGCCAATCATTAGGTGGTTGTAGCTATTGACGGCAGCAAATGCCTCATGCCATTGCACACCAGCCCCGAGAGTCACAGCTACACAGAACACCCAATCAGAATTGTAAAGGCCAAAACCAATACCAAGCGACCTCACCCTCGTATGTCTCACCCGCAGGCGATCCCTGGGGCACAAACGTAGAATTGTATGTGATGTTTTTCATGTTGTGTGTCCACACCACAAACGATCCCTTGGCCGCACTACGCCCGAGATAATCATGCCTGCTCCAACGGCGCACATCAAGTAATCATGATTAGTCCATATGAATTGACATACCCTGTGTTCTTGACAACCAGCTTTACGTTCTGCCGAACCGCAAACGTCACCGCAGCTTGAACGTCCTCTGCTGTGCGTGCGTCCACACCGATCACTGGTACCCGTCCCTGTTCACACATGCCCGTAATGCTCGTGTTGAGGTAGCATGCAGCAATGGTACCATTCTGAAACATGAACGTCTCCCAGTTTGGTGCTTGCATGGAACCAGGGAATGACGAGCGCCAATTTCCATCGGACCAGTTTGCGACTACCTCTGAGCAGTTCCCAGAAGGGTCCGAGGGAGGATAGCATGGTGATGCGCTGGGGAGTGGGTAGACGAGTGGCTGAGAGACCTGGGACTGGAGTTGCGCGAACACGGATGCAGAGGGCCAGCAGGATTGACCATAGGTGCAAAGACAACCTGCCAAGGCGGCTACAGGAATCGCAAGGAATGCAAATGCAGAGAGCGCATTCATCCTTTCCTATTCAAATGTCCAGGAGAGGTTGGGAATAGAATACCTGGGCTCTCCCTCGGAAAAAAAACTGACGATTTATACGACAGCCAGGTGCTTTCCAGGCTCATCAATCGGGAAGCATTTCGGCTTCCAAAGGAGGGGCAGGAAGATGACGTCTGTTGCCAAAGTCACCCTCAGTAATGCGGCTCAACAAATAACTCCGTACCCCTTTTCCCGCCTCTCAGGGTGAAACCACAAGGCCTGCCTCGTTGGACCCTATTGGTTCTTGGCCTAAAGCTCATAGTCAGAGCTGAATCGAAACACGGCTCCACTTGACAGTCAGCGAAAGGTAGGTAAGGCGGTAACCAAAGTGCAATACCGATCCGGGGCGCAAAGCTCACTGATGAAAATGAGTCATTTTCGATTGCTCAACGACAACACTAACCAAAATCGATGATAAAAAGGCCCTAGACACATCCAATCGCGTTCCTTCCTGACCCAGAGAATACGCTGTGACTCAAAATGTGTTAGTGAGCACCGGAAAACACGGTCAGCATGCTATGAGATGAGGTGGGTGTAGTAGAAGGAAGAAATGGGCGCGGGAATGTTGGTAGTGGCAGTGCACCTTACACCAAGTGCGACTTGCTACTCACATACTAGTACTACCTCGACAACTACTATAGCCCTGTGACTGCTAGAGGCAAGGTAATTTTTTTCTACTAACCGTACTGCCAAATCCTTGGCTGTTCAAATTGTAAGTATCCCTTTGCGCGACATCTGGTACGCTTGATTTCTTCACAACCGAGGCTAAACAGGTACTCGAGATTCGGTGCGCAAATGGTGAAGATCTTCCCGCAGACGGCACCTTTATCGCAATCGCTGGGTCATGGCCGATCGATGATCCCAGAAGATGTATATCGTCGCATATAGAGAGCTCAAGGACCAGATGATGCACGTGTAAGGGAATGCGTCTCCATCGTTTCACTACCACTTGCTCGATCATGCAATCACCAGAGCAGGTGCTAGGCTTTCCCGTAAGTTCCCCTTACATCTGCATTTGTGTTCTGCTCCTTTTGATTCCATTCTGGGTATCCGGTGCATACAGGTGCGCATTTTTCTATATCCGCGTTCGATCGGTGGGGGAAATGCTGTCAAGATCCCCCTATCTGATCCTGTCGTAGCAGATCACATTCTCGGGTTCAAATATGGGACGATCAGAAAAACCATCATGGACATGCTCGCCGATCGCGATGTTTAGGGTGAGTGGACACCTGGAGGTGTATGAGTGGCGAAGCGACAGCTTACAATCGCTAACTGTCGAGGATCGGGACGAGGTCTGGTATGCCCTTCCGTTCGATACGGGTGTCGGGCGTGGGAACGTGATCGCCAACGGTGAGTATCGCAGGAATGACCAACAGATCCAAGACGTGCAGCAACGAAGAAATCGATCGAAACTCGCACATGTCGACATGTTTTCCGCACAGCTCAATCGACACACTATAAAGTGGACTCTCGCACCCAAGCCTGGGTTCGGGATGTGGTGCACTTCGATACGACGCGTGAACTCAAGCCTAGGCTCGAACATTACAAGGGAATGAGGTGGTGACACCAATTGATACGGGGATCATTGTTTCCAGTGTTGCGGTACTACGGGGTGTGACAAGAGCATACGGAACGCGGGGACCACAACACACACCAGGAGCTCAAGAAGGACCGCGATGGGACGAGCGCGGTTGACTTTTTGCCAGATGCGACAAAAAACTGGACGTGATTGAGTAACTTTGGTACTCGTGCTTGGTCGCTAATAACGTTGACTGGCGAGTGACTGTTCAACTGTTCTTCGCCATGCTGCCGACTCTGTGAAGACGTCAGTCTGAATCCATCACTTCGAAAAGATACGCCCTAGAGGACGGCCCCACAGCGCCAAACTGCATCCCCCAACGCCTCATCAAACAGATTCAACATGTGCCGTGCGTCAGTTGTAACCCTTTCCTTGTTCTCACACATGTGACATTTACGACGAATTCGCCATGTTCCAGAATCTAAGCCCAGAAGCGAATGCAGCATGATGAAATACACGCCAACCCTTGGGGTTTATTGAAAGCAGATATGAAACCACAGTAACAAGAATATACAAGCTAGGAAACACGGAACGCACATCAACGCCTGCAGGTCAAGTTCTTGTTCCAATCATCCGATCCGACGCCCTCCACGATGACGAACAGCTTATTCGGATCATACTTGTCCTTGATCGCCTTGAGTGTCGAATAATGCGAGCCGAAAAAGGCGTGCTGCCAATTGATCTCGAATAAGGACGCCTATTGAGCGTCATCAATCGATCGCATCTATGAATCGTGGTTGGACGCACCTCATTCAGGTAAGCACCATCATCAGGAGTGACGTCGTACGTGGCCGCGATCCATCCCCGGAGTCGGGAGATCAGGCTCTGTATGACCGTCGCCGACGCACCATCTTCCCAAACAACATAACAAAAGGTCTCCACAATCGCATCTCGCCAGGCAGGGTTCAAGCCAGCAGAGTCAGGGGAAATCTGGTTCACCTTTCCACCCCCAACCAAGCTATATGAATGGTCATTAGTCCAAACCGCTAGGTGGTCCAACATTGTGAAAAAACATACTTAAATCCGCCACCGCAATTGACGAGGATTTCGGCGACTTCGTGATACTTGTTTCTTAGGGAGTCCCGTGAGAGTAGTCGATTTGTAGGCAAGATATTTGCGCCGTTTTTGACGCCAAATTGACTGGAGGAATACAGATACAGGTCATACCATGAAGGAGACTGATATAATTGCTCTGAAAAGGTAACACCAAACGGCGCCAAAGAAAGGGAGTAGTTGTGCCAGGCTTGAGTGGTCGCAGTCGCAGTGTCGTTCGTCATATTAGGTGCGAAAAGGAAGAAGTTCAGTTGCTGTTCCGATATCGCGCCATAACCGCCCCAACCGTCATCTGTGAGTTGAGTCTGGTGTTGTAGCAATCCCCCAACGAGCTCTGGGGAGGTAGAGGAATTCGAAATATTAGCTTGATATAAATAGAATTGGGTTGGGACCTCCGGGTAGGTGCGATAGGTGACAGAAGTGACGATCCCGTATGTGGATCCGCCACCTCCACGCAATGCCCAAAATAGGTCCGAGTTTTGATAGTTACTCGTAACCAAGAACTCTCCGGTGGAAAGGACAACGGATATCTCTAAAGCGTTGTCAACACCTTCAGAATATCGATTAGCTTAGTAGTGGACGTCCTTCCAAAGCCTTACCGAGGCCATAATTGGGCGACAGTGCAGAGTGGCCTCCGCCAGCCAGCCATCCACCGGCTGATCCAATGGAACCCCCATCGTCGAAACCGCCAATCATTAGGCGGTTGTAGCTATTGACGGCAGCAAATGCCTCATGCCATTGCACACCAGCCCCGAGAGTCACAGCTACACAAACCACCCAATCAGAAAAATCAAGGCTAAGAACGATGGCAAGCAACCTTACCCTCGTATGTCTCACCCACAGGTGATCCTCGGGGCACGAACGTAGAATTATATGTGATGTTTTTCATGTTGTGTGTCCACACTACAAACGATCCCATAGCCACGCTACGCCCGAGGTAATCATGCCTGCTCCAACGGTGCACGTCAAGCAACTGTGGTTAGTCCACACGGAATGACGTACCCTGTGTTCTTGACGACCAACTTTATGTTCTGCTCGACCGCAAAAGTCACTGCAGCTTGAACGTCCGCCACTGTGCGCGCGTCCACACCGATCACTGGTACCCGTCCCTGCTCACACATCCCCGTAATGCTCGTGTTGAGGTAGCAAGCAGCGATGGTACCATTCTGAAACATGAATGTCTCCCAGTTTGGTGCTTGCATGGAACCAGGGAATGACGAGCGCCAATTTCCATCGGACCAGTTTGCGACTACCTCTGAGCAGTTCCCAGAAGGGTCCGAGGGAGGATAGCATGGTGATGCAGTGGGGAGTGGGTAGACGAGTGGCTGAGAGACCTGGGACTGGAGTTGCGCGAACACGGATGCAGAGGGCCAGCAGGATTGACCATAGGTGCAAAGACAACCTGAGCTACTTGCCAAGGCGGCTACAGGAATCGCAAGGAATGCAAATGCAGAGAGCGCATTCATCCTTTCCTATTCGAATGTCCAGGAGAGGTTGGGAAATGAGCGCCTCTCCTCGAAGGAGAATGGATGGTTTATATGGTAGCCAAGGGTTTTCCAGGTTCATCAATCGGGGGGTTCAGGGACGGTCATAACGAGGGTTGGATTCAAGAAGAAAAAGGTATGAGGTTATTTGTTGTGTTGCATTGCTTTGGATCAATGTATACCCTGAGGCCAATTATAGAGAGCGGGCGTTGGTTCGAAACATACTGACTCTTCTTGGCGGCAGTCAGCGCACTTGAAGCAGGTAAAGTCTATTTCGTACTCCACAACAGCAGCAAGTACTCAGCGGCCGCCGCAGTGGCAGACAGCTAGTAATCCAATTTGAATCCTGCACACGTTGTCACCCTTAGACTAAGCACTTGAGGACCCCCACTGGAGTGGCAGGCCAGACTTTCCCCCACACTGGCCATTTCTCAGATGTCCCGGTCTGGATCTCCGCTGAAACTGTAGAACATGTGATCTGGGGCATTTGGACAGCTTGGTCCGACATTCGGACAGTCGGAAAAGTCAATTTCATCGCTTTGGATGTTTCGGTCATTGGAGAATTCCGTGACCCCACTAATGGGACGACCAAAAACGGCTGGTGAGGAGACTAGCCCCTTCCAAGCACACATCCATATAACACCTGGCCAACGCTGGCCTAGCATGGTTGACGTCTCACTGCCTCTCCCTCTTCACACCCACCCTCCCCTTCCCTGTATTTCTCATCCGCGCCAGTGATGGTCAATGATCCCGTCAGCTTCAATGGTGGCACTCGCGTCGAGGTTCTCGTTTATATTTTGCCCTCCTGATCATGCTATTGATTCCTAAGATAGGTCATCACAGTCTTAGCAAATTGTGGGAGAGACACCGATAGAGCCAGGCAGGCCCTTGTGACATGGATTTGCCATAAACAAGACAAAGGTCGAAGCACCGAACACATCTTGGCAAAGTTGCGGGACATTGAATTAAAGGCTCGTCTCTCCTCAGTAGTTCAAGACCATGAATCAAGCTAATCACCTCAAAGTACATCAAGGATACATCGCTACACAGTGCTTTCCACGATGCCAGAGCCGAGACCTTCCTTCCTAGGGCTCCAGATCTTCCACTACCTGCCTCTCTTGGCCGAAGTCTAGAGTACTGTGTACCAGATTTCGTGCCTCCTGTCATGACGTCCATTCCTGATAATGTAGGACCTAACCTGATACTTTTTCATCAACTAACTCTCACAAATTTGACAGTCCTCTACTCACCCTTCGAAGTGCATTCATCATTCCCTATTCAGATGTGCAGGAGATATTGGGGAATGAGTGCCTGATCCCCCCTCCGAGGAAAATGCATGGTTCATATGGCAGCTAAGGGCCTTCCAGGTTCATCAATTAGGGGGAATTCAGTTTTCCGAAGGGGTGGTCATAACGAGGGTTACTTACAGGAAGAAAAGGGTATGAGGTTATTTTTTGAGTTGCATTACTTTGGCAACAATAATAGAACGTCATCTTCCCACTCACAAGGTGCAGCCTGCTTCGCTAGTCAGGTTTATTGGTGTTTACTCAGAGGCCAATAGGGCACGGGCGCAGGTTCGAAACACAACCACTCTTGGCAATCAGCACAGGGCAGGTGAGAGAAAGCCAAATCCGGGTGAGCATGAAACGACACTATCATTGCAACAAAACCTCTCCTTAATTTATACTGCTGTAGCAGGTCACATTCTCAGTTCCACACATCGGATGATCAGAAACTAGCACGGAAGTGTTCTGAGTAGGGTATTGATCTTTTGTAGTAACAAGGCAGCGCAAGTCACACCTTACTGAGTCCACTCGCCATCGTTAAGAAAGTATCAGAAGGGGAAATATGTGTTCTACGCACAAACCTCTACCGCCATCGGTGGACGTTGCAGTGGAACCCGTGACAAGCAGGTCATATTGCATGTTTAAGTCAACGTCAGGATGACTGGCGAGTATGTCCTCAAGTAATTGTCCCTATCGTGAACTAGATGATCTTTCAGGTATATTGAGACACGAGCGCTGATGCTAAAGCTCAAAGGAAATCTTACAATGTAGCGATTTCTTCATAATCGTCTATCACTATGACCTCGTCAGCCCGCTCGGGACCCTCCTTTGGTTTACTCGGCGCAGTGGACGATGGGGCGCTCGTAAATCTTCATGCCAGAGTGTACACATTACTCATCAAAGTCCGAGTCTCTAGGAAAGAATGAGTAGGTCGCTCGTGGGCCTATCCTTGTGAAATGCGAGCAGTGGCCCAGTAGCCAAATTGAACTTGTCATGGAAAGATGTCTCCAATGGCTCAGCTCACGAAAATTGCTATGTGGTACCACCGGGGCATCACCATCGAATACGACAACTCGGCGGTATTGTTGCTGAAGCCTGTACCAGTAGTAGGTTCTACGGCCCTTTCGGCCTAATGGCTATAGATAATAATAGGCATTTAGCGACATTCCCACGCATGGTTACCACATGTACAAAGTACCCAACCCAATAAGAAAAATCCCACAAGGCCCACGGAAGAGACATAGTCTGCTGTGGCCATTCACCCATCATCATGAGTATACCTCGGTCCTCACTAGGGCATTGGTCGAGTGGTAGAGTCACAACATTAGCAGTGAGTAGTCCGCTGAAAGTCGTTCGTGCATTCTAATTAGCCGACATGGAGACGAATTTACCCAAATGGAGACACCTTCGAAATAAAAAACGTGATGCACTTGAGCTGTTCGCTTGCTTGGCAATATATAGGCGAGCACTAGGATGCAAATGCTACTTCATTCCCCAAAACGTGCTAGTCAATGGGTGGTACGTCGGACCGCTCACATCCAGCAAACACTCTGGAGCAACGTGAGGATTTCTCAACGCTTCATGGACACCAAGCTACAGGAATACCAGATATTGTAGCACAAGATTCTTCTACGCCTGTCGGCGCGAGTGACAAGTCTCCTAAGGGTGATGAAAACACTGTACTTCTGGTCGACTGGGACGGTCCCGACGACCCCCAAAATCCTAAAAAGTATGCGGAATAACATACGTTCATTCGCGTATGTACTCACTCACATCATTCAAGCTGGAGCTTTAAGCGAAAGTGGGCGGCGACTGCCGTTGTCTCGAGCTTCACTTTTATTTCCCCTGTATCATCTTCCATGGTCGCTCCTGCTACATATCAACTCGCAGAAGAATTTAGGATCCAAAGCAGTGCAGTTATTGCACTCACCACATCAATATTTGTCCTTGGCTACGGTAAATCAAGTCCTATTCGTCGTTTTGCACTCGCGTCTGATGCATTTGGACTTGGTAGCCGTTGGTCCGTTATTTCTCGGCCCTTTGAGCGAGATTTACGGCCGATCGCGAGTGATCCAGTTTGCAAACCTTTGGTTTCTCGGTATGATGTGATGTCAGTAACATGCGTTTACACACTCACCATCATTATAGCATGGAATCTTGGGTGCGGATTTGTCCAGAACGAATCACAGTTGCTAGTGTTTCGTTTTCTCTCTGGAATAGGAGGTAGCGCACCTTATGTGGTAAAAAACGTTCAGTCCTTCGGGTCAGCACAACTGATTAACCATGAAACGCCAGGTTGGAGGCGGTGTCCTTGGGGATTGTTGGCGGACTGAGCAACGTGGACAAGCAATCGCTTTGTATTCCCTGGCGCCCTTACTTGGTCCAGTTGTTGGTCCCATAGCAGGGGCATGGTACGTTTCCGCTTGTCATTGATCGATCTACTATCCAAAAGCGTTGACAGGATCGCAGAGCGTTCAACATGGAGATGGGTGGTATGTCTACTCTTTTCAAGGTGTAGTCCGTCTAATGACACACTTTTCCGACAGTTTTGGTCTACGAGCGTGGCAGATGCGATCGTCCAGGCTATCGGGTATTTTTTCCTTCAAGAAAGTCAGTTCGAACAACCCATTGTTCTGATTTGTTGCTCAAGGCGTGTTTCGTAGCCTATGCCCCTTTACTACTGGAAAGGAAGGCGGAGAAAATCAGGAAATCTATGGACATGGAGAAAGGACCCTACAAAAGAGTACAAACCGTCTTTGACGGGATACAAGATCGCTCGTGAGTACAGTAGTTTGCGGATCCGGTCTATCCTGATGAACGCGATCCAGTTGGAAAGCCATGGCCACCAAGTCACTGATACGGCCATTTGCACTCTTCTTCCAGGAACCTATCATCATGTTATTCGGTGTATATATGGCGTATCTCTATGGGATATTTTACCGTGAGTGCTTCAACATTGTTCGATATTTGATAGATCATAACAGATCGCAGTGTTCTTGACCACCCTACCCTCCATATTCGTTGGAGTCTACCATGAATCCGTTGGTATCTCAGGCTTACACTACATTGCCATTGGGATTGGCTTGTCAACTGCCTCGCAAGTAAACGCAAGAACGGTAGACAAGATCTATGTGTATCTCAAAAATAAGAATTGGGGTATTGGAAAACCCGAATATAGATTACGTCCGTCTCGTTTACCTTCTTTCTGGTTAGCCCATGGTCACGCGTCTCAACAGCCGCCATGTTTGTCGGTACACTGTTACTTCCCATCGGGTTATTGATTGCGGGATGGACCGCAGAGGCCCACACCCATTGGATAGCACCTGATATTGTGAAGCGTTCATCATCCCAATTCGCGACGCACCTTACATTTCCTCAAGGGTATTGCGCTCGTTTCTGCAGGGATCATCCTTAACTTCCACTCTCTTCGGACGTATATCGTCGATGAATTCACTCTCTATGCTGCATCCGGTATGTTCTAGTGCGATGTATGTGCATCTGGTTACTTACACCATTGTATTTATACAGCGCTGGCTGCAGTATCTTTTCTGCGCTCCTTGGCTGCCTGCGGATTTCCCCTGTTCGCCCCTGCAATGTACTCTGCGTTTGGATTCGGTAAAGGAAATACAATACTTGCTGTCGTAGCCATTGTGATTGGTTGTCCCGCGTAAGCTCGCCTCTTTCTGTGCGATCGTCTTGGCTGAATCTATGGTATGTTCACTGATAGGCCCTGGGTTTTCTGGCTCTATGGAGAAAGGATAAGGGAGGCAAGCCATTATGCACGCTGATGTCATGCACAGTTCCAAACCACACCATGGCGTTGTCGGCCGGACCGGACTATTCATAACATAATTCTTATAATATCCCACCACGCTAGTCGTACGATCCGTTCGTATATAATCTACAACATACGATTAGAGGAGAGTAGGTTTAACAATACCTAACATATATAATCGAAACAAACCTGTGACTGCAAGATCACTGTGACTTTGTAACACCGTCACGAGAATCTCCACTTCTTAACCCTGACAACGCACTCAAGTATACATCAAGTCACCTGAAGTACGTCGCCTAGGATATATACTAACTTATTGGAACAGATACTCGACATCTTGCGCACAAGGGCTAGCATTCGTCACAGCCAGTGCCGCTTCAATGTCCTCACCTTGATCATCGACCCCCAATCGCAATCGCTGCCTTGTGGTTTGGTTTCCACGTTCGACCGGTGGGGATACTCATGCTGCACAGAACCCATCCTTGGTTGATCTTGTTGGAGCAGATCGCAATCTCGAGTCCAAGCAGCAGACGATTACTATGAACGTGCTCGCTACTCACGAGACCAGACGATATAGACAGTGCCGTGGATAATGGAAGTAGAGCATTGGCCTTGCGTAGCAAACAAGACAGCGCTTATACTCACCGTCGCCAAGAAGGTATGATCGTAACGCTGGTCATCTCTGAGAAGCGATTCGGAAAACCGACTGAAAAAACAATATGCACCATGCAAACTTCTGCTGCCGGGGCCAGTGTTTGTGGAAGGTTGCGCAAGACTCATCTGAATGTATATCCCAAGTCAAACGCGAATACGACACAGACGGCTACGTCAATCATGTATTGTGCATGTACGGAATGATGCTCGAGGGTCCGTGCTTACACTGCTCGATACGTGCTTTGCTACTGTGCTAATGGCTCGTTCATCCAGTGGTGGAAGGGGGTAGTAGGGGGATGATCAGGAAATGAGGAGAGGCACACCACCTCCAGAAATGACATCGACAACTCCCGTAATCTCAGCCAGTCCTTTCCCCTCGATGCATGAAATTCCAACAAAGATTACCAGGCTCGACACCAAGTATTCCCTGCACCTCCTCCCTCGTCAACTCACAAAACTCACGTACACTCCCGACCTTGCTCATCACATACTTGATGTTCTTGCCTGTCACGCCAGGTATGCACCGCAACAGTTCTTCAGCGGCCGCATTCACACCCGCACCCACGTTGGGATCTTCCTCTGCCCCGATTGCAATCGCTCGAGAAGGGTCAGGCTCGGGGCAATTCGCTTTCAAATCGTTGAAGATGTCCGTCGTCGCATACGGTGAGGACGACCAGATGATGCGTACGCGAGGAAAGTGGAGCGTGAGCAAGACGAGTTTAGACTGAATCGACGGTGGCGCTCTGTCAGGCTCGGTGGACGACCCGGCCTTGTTGGCAGGCTTCTGGTGTTTGGTGGATTTGGCGTATGACTTGGTCGCCTCCGAAACTATCTGTGGTGCCGCAAGGGTTCATTCTTTGCAGATACGCAGAAACGGAGAGGACGCACCTCGAGCGAGAATGCCTTGTTTTCTTCAAACTCGATAAGCAGGATGGGTTGCTTGTAGTGCACTGACATGAGTTCACACTGCGTGTACCTGGCACGAATTTCGGGTGAGTGAACGTCTAGTAGTGCGTGGGTGGCAGCGACAGCTTACAACCGCCCACTATTAAAACTCGAGACCAGGTCTGGTATGCTCTTTCGTTCAATACAGATGTCGGGAGTAAGAACGTAATCGCCAACGGTGAGTGTCGCAGGTATGACCAACAGATCCGAAGCGTGCAGTAACGAAGGAAGTGTTGACCGAAACTCGCGCATGTCGACAATAACCTATAAAGTACAATGAGCTTCCGTATGATCATCGAGCCAGGCGCCAACACACTTGGGAGGCTTGGGTACTCAACTCCTTTCGTCCACCTGCCAGACGTGAACTGATCGACTTGATGATCTGTTCTCCGGTCTTGGTGCCTAGCCTTTTATCTTCGTATATCGGAAGCAGCATCGACTGGGCGGACAGTGAGTGGCATTGCGATCGGTACGTGTATGAACACGCACCCCACGCTCCTTGATGAGACGCTCGAAGGACTCTTTTTCCCGCCTCATCCCAGCTAAATACTTGTGTTCTTCACAGCTCAATTGGTAGATCATAAAGTAGACTCTAACACCCAAGCCTGGGTTCGAACTGCGGTACACTTCGATACGACGCACGAACTCGAGGTTAGGTTCAAACATCACGACGAACTTTGGCTGCATTTCCGCCAAGATCTGGTCGTCCGTATCATCGGAATAGGTGCGTACGACTATTGTCTGTTGAGGCGGAAGCAGGCCATATTGCATGTCAAAGTCGGCGTCAAGATGACTGGCGAGTATGCCTTCAAGTAATGCCATGTCTCCATCGGGAAATAGAAGATCGTTCGCGGATGTACTCTGCGCTGCGATACTGGATATACCGAGTCACGAGCGCCCATGCAAAAGCTCAAAGGGAATCTTACAATGTGGCGATTTCTTCACCATCGTCTATCACGATGACCTCGTCGGCCTGCTTGGGACTCTCTTTGGGTTTACTCGGCGCAGTGGACGATGGGGCTCCACCGCGAATTCTTCGTCGATTCGCGCTCCTCGCGGCCCTTTCCTTGTCCTTTTTCTGCAACGCCTCACTTGTCTCTGTGGAGGCCGTGCTCCCGGACGCCTTAGGCGCAGACCTGTCAGTTCGTACCTGCGCATCACCCTTGTCGTTCTTCTCCCTTGCTCGTCTACCTTTCCAATATAGGTACCGTCTCAATTTTGATTCCATCATCTTCCTACCTCGTTCGCCCTTCCGCGCGTCCATATCCATCGTTGACAGAAACTCACTGACCAAAGCAGAGGAATGAGCAGAGGACGTCATAACCAGAACGGTGTTCGAGCCACGACCGTCTAAAGACTCTGAGTCTGGTTTGGAAAACAAAAAGTACAAAAAGGCTCACACGATGAAAGCGATTCTTGTCTCATGATCTCCTCTTCAATCTCATACAACACGTCTGCGAGAAGGTCCCACTTTGGGAGTTCCTCCAGAACGGGGTCCATGCCATCGGGGATCCAAGATTTGGTCAGGTTTGTGGATCGGCGTTGCCCACGTCCTTCTATTTCATCCAACGCGTCCCATGCGTCGTCGTCATCTGCGAGGTCGGTTGCTGCAGACGGAAGATCAGCGTTGGTTTTCGAAAGCGTATAGCACCGTCGTTTCGCAGTTTGAAAGATGGTATTGGCGGCGTCTGTGAGCATCCATGGGGATTGATTTTGGCGTGCGTTACCCGCTATGGAAGTAGTGTTGGAAGCTACCAGCGTTTCGAGGTATGCATAAAACCCGAGAGGGTCATAGGACAAGAGGTAGCTAAATCGAGATGCCATCAACTATGGAAGAGAATGTGATATACAATCACGTACGTGAGAAGTCGCCGCAGTGTTGCAAGATCGCTAACCAACTGCTTTGTCTTAGGTCCTACCTTGTGCCATACGGGATCCAGCTGTCTCCGCACTACTGCATCGAACGACTTGAAGTAAGCGCTTTCAATTGTAAGATCATCGAGGTCGAGCTAGTGTATAGTGTCAGTGTTATCCAACTGAGACGAAACCTGGGACCGCACCGAGGTATTCGAGCGCTTCAGTTCGGAGAGCGTTGTAGTCATGCACTGCACTATTGCATGGTGAATGGCTGTCATATTTTCCGTCAAGTGTTGATACAACTCGATGACGTCGGCTTTGCGATTCTCGAGTGTATCTTTGATGGACTGATGGAATCTAATGGTTCCTGATGAGAGGCTATTTATTGTCCACATCTTTGAGTGACTGACCGCGGATAGATATGAACTGTACGCAATTGAAGTTCTTTCATGATATTCTTCAGGGGTGACATTCCGCTCGTAATGAATTCAGGTTGGTCGGAAAAGGCCTTGAGAAAACCTGTGGTGTTCTTTTCACGATAAAGTCGAACGATGAATGCCTCCAATACTAGCGCGGTCACTCTGAAGAAGCACGTTCAGTTACACTATCCGACACGAAACACGACCTACCTTTCTGCGTGCAAAACGATGATACCAGTAATAAGTTCGATGGGTATGTCAGACTGTAGCATATCGACAACTAATATCCGAGACGTCACTGAAACAAGACCGCCTTTTTTGTATAGATCCTGTCTTGACGAGTATCAATATTTTAAACTCTTGGTAGAATCGAGGACAAACCTGTCCCGTTTTCCCATTTCATAGCCAACAATGCGCAAACCAGGCTTCCGACAACCCATAATGCCGAGCTCCTCGCCGATAGCGACCTCTTCTTCTGGATTTGCATTCACAAGAAGAATCAAGTTCTGTGGAGAGTCGTAAATCTTCAAGAGTGTACATATCATTCGTCGAAGTCCAAGTCCCCGGGCAAGAATGAGCAGGTCGCTCGTGGATGGATCGTGAATCTTTTCCAAGATTTCCTTGTGAAACGCTAGCAGTGGAGCAGCCATATCTGTGTCCCTCCGGACCAGAAGAACTTGTTCGAACAATTGTAGAAAAATGTCCTGGTTGGTGCAGAGTTGGTCACGAAATGTTGAAGTGACTTACTTGCCAAGATTTGTCATAAATGGAAAACCCCTGAGATATCACATTTGTTGTGCGTGCAGTTCTTACTGAATAGTAATATTTGGATAAAATGTACACTTTCAAGCCTTGATGTAGCTTTTGTCAAGGGAACATTTGGACTCGTCGTACTGCTGTAGCGCTTCTCTCAGAATGAGCCCACTTTTCAAAAGCTGCTGAGTCAGCAAATACATAACATCCTGACCCGAGCCTCGTCCAGACGTCCCTCCTTGACCCTCGACGACCATCATCCCCGGAACGACCGTCAGGGAACAATGTCCACGAACCACTACGACATTCTCATCGTCGGCGCTGGTATCGCGGGCTCAGCACTCGCTCACGCGCTCTCTACGACAACTTCAAAATTGCGCGGTTCTCCTGTACGTGTCGCACTGCTGGAACGCTCCCTTTCCGAACCGGACCGTATAGTTGGCGAGTTGATGCAACCTGCTGGTGTTTTTGCTTTGCAGAAACTTGGCCTGGAAGGTACCTTGGAAGGGATCAACGCCATTCCGGAGCACGGCTATTGCGTCGTGCAGTCAGGTCGTCTCGTCCACATTCCTTATCCAGACGGGCGACAGGGCCGTAGCTTTCATCATGGCAGGTTCATCATGCGTTTGAGAGAGTATGCCAAGCGCGCACCAGGCGTAGACATGATCGAGGCTACGGTGAACGAACTTATAGAATGCGAGCATACCAAACGAGTACTGGGGGTTCGTGCCACGCGTTCATCCTCTGGAACAGATGGCGTGAAGGAGGGCAAGGAACCGTTTTTTGCGGATCTGGTCATCATCGCGGACGGGTGCTTCTCGAACTTTAGAAACGCAGTTATGGACAAATCCACCCCAAAATCATCCACCCGAAGCTACTTTGTCGGTGCAATCCTCAAGAACGCTCAGTTACCAATACCTCAGCATGGGACTGTCGCCCTCGTCAAAGGACACGGACCAGTTCTCTTATACCAGATATCAGAGCATGATACCCGCATATTGATTGACGTGAAACATCCACTACCGTCAGACCTTAAGGCGAGGACCATCTTTCTAGTTGGAGGCTCGTTACTCACCTTCCCTCAGGGTCATATTCTCATGAACATTGTACCCCAGCTCCCATCATCTCTGCATGTGGCTATTCGTGAGGCCGTAGACAGAGATCGCTTGCGCCGCATGCCAAATTCATTCATGCCATCTGTAGAACAGGGCGGTAAACGCACTAAAGAAGGCGTATTCCTTTTGGGCGACTCCTGGAATATGCGCCATCCGCTGACTGGCGGTGGGATGACCGTGGCTCTAAATGATGTAGTTATATTAGCTCAGATGCTAGGCGAAGTCGAGAGCTACAGTAATTGGGATCAAATCTCGGATGTGCTTACTCGTTGGCACTGGGCTCGCAAACCATTGGCATCTACGATAAACATCCTCAGTGTTGCATTATATGACCTGTTTGGTGCAGATGGTAAGTTTTCCGATTGTTATTTCGACGCAATCGAGATTCATCATGTCATAGATGAGTGCCTTGTGGTGCTTCAAAATGGGTGTTTCAAATACTTTGAATGTGGTGGCGAGTGTATCCGCGGTCCTGTATCTCTTCTGTCTGGGTAGGTTATCTATCGTCTATGTGAAAGTGGACACCATTCACATCATTGCTGGTAGCATCGCTCCTTCGCCTGCGCTACTATTCTACCACTTTTTCAATGTGGCGTTTTACTCGATATGGGTCATGTTCACGCATCCTCGACACGTCAGTGACTTGAAAAACGAAGCCAAGCCTGTGCTTGCAGCTCCACCCGTATGGGAGTATCCGTTCCTCTTAATCAAGAGTGTGAAAGTGGTGTGTTTGATATCCGTATCTCAAAGTACCCACGCGTGGCTGACATGGAAATCAATCTTTTAGTTTTGGACGGCTTGCGTTGTATTTGGCCCACTGCTCTGGTCAGAGATACGATGGTGGTGATGATAGATATCCTAGAATTTCTTTTTCGTTTTTTGTTGGCAATAAATTATACCTACTAATCTCAGGATTGTAATCAGCGCATACTTGACTAGTTTATCGCTCGCTGCGTTCCTGTAGGTTTGTATCATGCCGTTTCTGTGAACGCTGACGATTTCAAACTGGCCGCGATAATTTTTTGGGCTGTTGTCTACGAGTAGTCGTCGATGCATGGGTGGGCCTTGTATGTTTGACGTTGTGAACGTACAACAATCGATTTCCCTCAGCCTATGCATGACAAAACTTAAATATACCACAGCGGCGATACCACTGCAAGATGAGCCAAAGATCACAGAAACATATTTCAATATCGGCACGTCAAATTCCTGTTCCAATCCTCTGATCCGACGCCCTCTGCGACGACAAACAGCCTATGCGGATCATACTTGTCCTTGATCGTTTTGAGGGCTGAATAATGGGAACCAAAGAACGTCTCCTGCCAGTCAATCTCGAATAGGGAAGCCTGTTGAACGAGGGTCAGCCGATCATCGCAGATCCGTCGTTGGACGCGTGCGCATACCTCGTTGAAGTAGGCACCATCATCAGGTGTGAGATCGTGTATCGTCTTGATCCATGCTTTCAGCTGGGAGATCAGCGACTGGATGTCTGTCGAGGACGTGCCATCTTCCCAACCGATGCCACAATACGCTTCCACGATGGCGTTTCGCCATGCGGGGTTCAGCCCGGCAGCGTCGGCAGGGATTTGGTTGACCTTTCCACCTCCAACCAGACTACATAACGAATGATCAGTCTACACCGTCATGGAGGAGTGTGGAAAACGTACTTGAATCCGGCACTGCAGTGGACGAGGATCTCCGCGACTTTGGCATACTTGTTTGCCAGGGTATCCCGCGAGAGAAGTCGACCCGTAAACATGGCATTTGCACCACTCTGTTGGCCCAGACTCGAGAGATAGACATACAGCTCGTACCATGACGGGGACAAATAGAGCTGTTCCGTAGACACAACGCCCAACGGCGCCAAGGAGAGCGTAAAATTGCGCCAGGATTGCGTCGTTGCCACCGCCGTTTCGTTCGTCATGTTGGGCGCGACATGGACGAAATAGAGTTGCTGTTCTGATATCGCGCCATACCCGCCCCAACCGTCATCTGTAAACTGGGTTTGGTGTTGCAGTAAACCACCGACGAGCTCTGGAAACACGGAGGAATTCGTGATGTTGGCTTGATACAAATAGAGTTGGGTCGGGACCTCTGGGTAGATGCGATAGGTGACGGAAGTGACGATCCCATAAGTGGATCCTCCACCTCCACGCAATGCCCAGAACAAGTCCGAGTTCTGATAGTTGTTCGTGACCAAGAACTCTCCGGTAGAGAGGACAACGGATATTTCGATCGCATTGTCAACACCTGTTGATTAACAATGAATTGAGTAACAGGGTGATTGTTTGATGTCTTACCGAGGCCGTAGTTGGGAGACAGTATAGAGTGGCCCCCACCTGCCAACCATCCACCGGATGAACCAACGGAGCCATTGACAGAGAAACCGCCTGCCATCAGACGGCCATAACCATTGACTGCGGCATACGCTTCATACCACTGTACGCCAGCGCCAAGAGTCACAGCTACATTGGAATCGCAGTCAGAAGTTCATGTCAAACACCAACTCCACGCGATTCTGACCTTCATATGTCTCGCCTCCTGAAGACCCTTGAGGCACGAACGCGGAACTGTACGTGATGTTCTTCATATTATGCGTCCACACCACAAACGAACCCTTTGCCGCACTGCGCCCCAAATAATCATGACTACGCCGATACAGCGCAGGTTAATTTCACAGCAGGCCCGTAAAAAAGATGACGCACCCAGTGTTTTTGACAACCAGCTTTAGATTTTGCTGGACAGCAAAGGTCAATGCGGCCTGTATATCCTCTACTGTGCGCGCGTCCACGCCGATGACAGGAACCCTCCCTTGTTCGCACACGCCTGTAATGCTTGTGTTGAGATAGCAAGCGGAAATAGTTCCGTTCTTGGACATGAATGTCTCCCAATTCGGTGCCTGCATGGACCCAGGGAGTGACGAACGCCAGTTACCATTGGACCAATTTGTGACTACCTCTGAGCAGTTTTCAGAAGGGTCCGAGAGAGGATAGCACACTGATGCAGTGGGAAGTGGATAAATGAGTGGCTGAGAGACCTGGGACTGGAGGTACGCAAATACAGTCGCAGAGGGCCAGCAGGATTGACCATAGATGCAAAGACAACCTGAGCTACTTGTCAAGGCAGTCACAGGCATCCCTGTCGCAAGGAATGCAAGCATGATGAGTCCCTTCATTCCTGTCACGACACAGTGGGTCGTTGGGAGCGAAGTCTTCGTGGAAGATTTTTATCACATTATAGCTAATGAAAGTTTTCTTGGTTTGAGTCATCGGAGCGCGTTTTTCCTTTGGGTTGGGTCAGGATGTGAATGCACAGGAGAACAACGTCCAATTACATACTTGCTGTTCATATGTATCGCTTTCGGTAATACTATTTAGCCCCCTTGTTGCGCGACTTGATGGTGTTAGTACTAGGCCACATCCAGTAGTAGGTTTAGAGTAATCACAAACGGTAGTAGGGCGTATCCCGACTTGTCGAAGGTAACACACGGTGAAACCTCAGCCAATGATATAAGCACTAACATACCCATTGAACCTCGTGTAGTTCTCTGAGAGACCTTCCAATTTGAAGAAATAGCCTGCTTCGCCAATCAAACATGCGTATTCTAAGCGCAATGGCACGATGGTAAGGTGGCGATCATCTAGGGTCAGTGAATGGAAGCTGTGCTGAGCCTTAACCATTCAAAGTCGGTCCGCACCAATGTTTAGCCTCGTATTTGACTCGACATCCGACTCTCGGAGTCATCGTTCGGCTCCACATAGGTGTCCGTCACTGCATCCACCAAATATTTGTCGAGATCCGAGAACATCGCCTGGTGAGCATTCCATCAGACAAACAGACGTACAAGAGTAGAGGTTCCAGACCAGAAGAGATGAACACCAAGTTCTCGATCAGTGAATCTGGTGATGCCATACATATGTCCCAACGCCCTACGAGGACAGGGCTCGGTAACCAAGGCTAGATGCACTGCCTGCACACTGCACACTAACTCGGTGCGGCTCTTCGCAGTAAAGGTTTTAGCGGCGGCCGTTCCAACACAGGATCGTCGGCCTAGCCAGACTATATTGATGTAAAAACAACCACGGCAGTAAAACCATGGTGACAAAATGAGCAACGCGCGAGATTTGTCAATACCGGCATGTCAAGTTTCTGTTCCAGTCCTCGGATCCGACACCCTCTGCAACGACAAACAGCCTATGTGGATCATACCTGTCCTTGATCGCTTTGAGGGTTGAATAATGGGAGCCAAAGAACGTCTTCTGCCAGTCAATCTCGAACAGCGAGGCCTATTTGAGAGGGTCAATCGACCACAAATCCTACGTGGGTCAGACGCGCATGTAGCGTACCTCATTGAAATAAGCACCACCATCTGGTGCGATATCGTGTACAACCTTGATCCATCCCTCGAGCTGGGATATCAACCCTCGGATGTCTGTCGAAGACGTGCCATCATTCCAACCGACGCCACAAATGATCTGCACGACTGCGTTTCGCCAAGCAGGGTTCAATCCAGCAGAGTCAGCAGCGATCTGACTGACTTTCCCACCCGCAATCATGCTACGTAGATAAATACAAATTGTCAGCCGGACAAAAAAATAAGATTTGTGTGGAACGTACTTGAGGCTACCACTACAGTTGACGAGGACATCGGCGACCTCGGCGTACTTGTTCTCCATGATATCCGGTGAGAGAAGTCGAGATGTGATCACGAAACTTGCGCCATTTTTGACACCCAGCGTGGCAGAAGTATACACGTACAGGTCATACCACGAAGGGGACAGATACAATTGTTCTGAAGAGACAACACCAAATGGTGCAAGAGTGAGTGAGTAGTTGTGCCAGGCTTGAGTAGTCGCGGCCGCAGTTTCGTTTGTCATATTGGGTGCGAAATAGAACAAAAATAGTTGCTGTTCCAATATTGTGCAGTATCCGCCCCAGCCGTCATTTGAGAATTGAGTTTGGTGTTGGACTAGTCCACCGACAAGCTCTGGGTACACAGAAGAATTCGTGATATTTGCCTGATACACATAGAACTGGGTTGGGACCTCTGGATAGGTGCGATAGGTGACGGAGGTGACAACCCCATATGTGGATCCGCCACCTCCACGCAATGCCCAGAACAAGTCCGAGTTCTGATAGTTATTTGTAACCAAGAACTCTCCAGTGGAAAGGACGACGGATATTTCAATCGCGTTGTCGACACCTTTAGATAATCGATTAGGTCAACGATGAATATCTCTCAAAGTCTTACCCAAGCCGTAGTTGGGCGACAATGCGGAGTGACCTCCGCCAGCTAGCCATCCACCGGCTGATCCGATGGAACCCCCGGCACCGAAAGCGCCAATCATCAGGCGGTTGTAAGCATTGACAGCAGCAAATGCCTCATGCCACTGCACACCAGCCCCGAGAGTCACAGCTACACAGAATACCCAATTAGAAGTGTAGAGGCCAAAACCAATATCAAGCGATCTCACCCTCGTATGTCTCACCCGCAGGCGATCCCTGGGGTACAAACGTAGCATTGTATGTGATGTTTTTCATGTTGTGTGTCCACACCACAAACGATCCCCTGGCCGCACTACGCCCGAGATAATCATGCCTGCTCCAACGGCACGCGTCAAGTAATGATGATTTGTTCATACGAAGATGACATACCCTGTGTTCTTGACGACCAACTTTACGTTCTGTTCGACTGCAAACATCACTGCAGCTTGTATGTCTGCCACAGTGCGTGCATCCACGCCAATCACTGGCACTCTCCCTTGCTCACACGTGCCCGTAATGCTCGTATTGAGGTAGCAAGCAGCGATGGTACCGTTCTGAAACATGAACGTCTCCCAATTCGGAGCCTGCATGGATCCGGGGAATGACGAGCGCCAATTTCCATCAGACCAATCTGTGACTACCTCTGAGCAGTTCCCAGAAGGGTTCGAGGGAGGATAGCATGGTGATGCGGTGGGTAGTGGGTAGACGAGTGGCTGGGAGACCTGGGACTGGAGTTGCGCGAACACGGATGCAGAGGGCCAGCAGGATTGACCATAGGTGCAAAGACAACCTGAGCTACCTGCCAAGACAGTCACAGGTATCCATGTCGCAAGGAACGCGAGTGCGGTAGATATCTTCATTCCCGTTCTGCCGAGAGGTTCAGGAAACAACAAGGAGTTGGGTAACAAGTGCTTCCTAGCGATTTATCTCAGTGATGTTGCAGAATTAGTACTGCGACCTTGGTTTGTCGTGGATTGGGGTGCGTTTGCTCTTTGAGTCAAGTCAAGACATATATATTGGTCTCTATAATCGTGGTTACTTATGTACTTACCTACGGCACATTTGTGGGATGTCCTGTGATACATGCATGCTGCGCAATGACATCACTTGGGGCGCCGTTTACTGCGTAATTTGACGGCGGCCGCTGCAGTAGTAACTTGAGTCAGTGTTCAGATATTCGCTAGTTGTAGTAAAGCCACGTACTACACCAGCTGCGTTGTGCGCTGCTGCTACTAGATACCCAAAATTGTCCAGATGACTTGGAAGAGCCATGCCAAACTGTTGCGGTGCCATTTGTGCCAACTTCCGAATGTGCTTCTGCATCACAAAAATTGCACAAACGCGAGATGTATATATATAGACTTGTCGAACAATATATGTATCATACGCACTGTCTCACTCGTCTAGGAAGACACGACCCATCTATCAAAGTCTCCAGGAACTATCACGCCACACGAAGTCCACCCATGTCATCAGAATCGCCGAGCGGTTCAAAAA
>JBBPTN010000311.1:0-22773 GCA_038094075.1 Xerocomus spinulosus | reverse complement strand
CTCGACTCGAGATGGTAAGAGAGATTCAGTGCTATTTCCAGTAGAACCGCGCCAGGTCCACATTCAAACGGGGGTAAAAATGTACAGCAGCACCCACCCGTTCATCGCGTATCGCCGAGTGGTGATCCCCTCGCTGCAGCTTGATAAGACTCTCCGCAGCACTGGCTCTCCGGTATTTTTCCATGTTTCAGCCAATCCAGGTGAGTAAGAGGACCCTAAGCGGTTGTCTACGCCGAACCATGAGAGTAGGCATGTGTCTCCTTTGGTGACACGGTCGAAGAAGGAATGAATGACACGCTGCCTCGGCCTGTCATACGCGGAACCGCAGCCCCATCACGCGTTTCTGGCTGTTGATGACATGGCTCGGCTCCGCAACCCATGTGGCACGGGAGCATTGTCCTGGCTGTTAGTCCAAAAGGAATCTCTACTTCGGTACCGAAAAGACGAGTGGGTAGAGTTGAGAGATGGCGTGGGAACGAAAATCATCGAAAGGTGAGACTCTAGACAACTCTACGGCTGACGTGAAGAATTGTTTCTATATCTAGTGCAAGATCATTTGTCAAAAGGGCTTATGTTGAGAACCCCTGCCGAAGCAGACGAGCTCGTCAGATGGAACTGGGTGGGGTGCTTGCTATTTTTTTGGTTCTATACGGCTCACACCTGTCATGGGGGAAATGTTTCAACGGAACAGATATCTCGGAATGTTGAGTTCTGACCGTCTGCATCGCCGAAAACATGTGCTAGGTATGTTTTATGTCTAAAACGAGACCTATACTCACACCTATGGATTGCTTATTGAGGATGGTCCGTTTGACCATCAAAAACCTGCACTAGGTATCTGAGGCATCGAAGAGGTAACCTTGCATATGTAGAGTGCAATTGGATTTACCATATTGCCTTGAAAGATTTTTCAGTCAAGTCACAGGTGACCCGTTGGAAAACAAGTCCTGGGTCGCCCTATCGAATTATGGAAACGTGGAAAATTATACCTCTTTCTCAGCACATGTGAGTCCTTGTATATCCCCCGGGACCCATTATAAAACAATTCCAGGGCACTCTGATGAATGTGCGGCTCCGACTTCCACTCTTCAGACGCAGTGCCTTCCTGCCTCATTCAAGCATTCTTTCCATCGCTATTCATGTTGTCTCTCGATTTCCACCTCCGTCATATTGTCTGGATGTGTAGAGCGATGTGGCAATCATCCCAATCGTTCTTCAATAATTTCTCTGCGATACGTTGCACGCATCTCATCGATGTTGCCTGCACAGTCGGAGCCTTCTACACCGCTGTCAAAGTCTTTCAGGTAGCCCAATGTCGATTGAAAACGACGGCTCTCTGTGGCCCACCCAATCCCTCTTTAGTTTGGGGAATCAGTAAGATGCTCTTCGAGTCACCTGATTCAGGCGCTCAGGTCGAGAAATGGGCGGAAGAATATGGTGGCGTGTATGAGATCCCCATGGTGCTGGGGGAAAGAAGGATTTTCCTTTGCGATCCGAAAGCAATCGCGCACCTGTTTGGAGGAGAACCATGGACGTACGTATTGACGCCTTTTGGAAGGCTTCTTGCGGAGACCATTGTAAGTGGAATTCAAGCTAAATTGTTTACAAATGCGGTCCCGCTGACCTAACTCGAACAGGTGGGAAAAGAGATTCTGTCCGCGAGTGGGGAACATCATCACAAGTCAGTGATTGCGTAGAGTGCATACCCCTGCTGACAGGTGGTTTGTCGTAGACTACGGAAGCTCTTGGCCCCTGCCTTTAGCAATGCGGCTATTCGAAATCTGACTCATGTGTTCTATGGTGTGGCTTACAAGGTTCGTGTTCGGGATCTCTTAGGCATCTCAGTTGGGATTTCTCACATATGGGCCCTAGGCTAAAGGAATGTGGGATCACTTGATTGAATCAAACGATGGGAGCGCCATAATCGAAGTCCAGAGCTGGTACGTGATCCTTGCTTTCACGACAAGCTAATCGTAACATGGCACCCAGGATGAATCACATCTCGTATGAACGCTTTTCTGTCTGGTCGTGACCATATCTCAACGTTTCCAACCAGCCTCGACACGATTGGTATAGCCGTGTTTTCTCATGACTTTGGTTCGCTGGACGGTAAACCGACACCAGTTACAGAGATACTCGACGCGTTTGGAAGCGGTGGAGGGAGCACCATGAATTTATTCATCATCACGCTCGCTCAGGCATTTCCGGCACTGTTAAAACTGCCAACTCCGTACTCAAAACTTATCAAGAGGCTGAATCATGAGACAAGCGAAATCTCAAACGCCTTGCTCACAAGATCGAAGAGAGAAAAGGAAGCAGGTATCTTGGGAGTGCGAGAGGAGAAATCCATCCTTGGTCGTTTGAGTGCGCATTCACGTCTTGTTGTGTTTATCACTCACTAGACTGGTTTTAGCCAAAGCCGAAAGCAAAGAAAGTCGGGACCCACTAAAGCGTGAAGTGGTCACGGGACTGGTATGCATGACATTTTATGTTTTGTAGCTTCATGGTACAACGTCTACCTAGGCCAAGGTTTTACTAGTCGCTGGCTATGAGACTACGTCGAGTAAGTCTATCTATCACCCGAATAGACAGGGACTCATATCTTGTCAGTCAGCTTGACGGTATGGAATCCTATTATACTGCGAATAATATGTTTCTCACACGAAGTTATCGGTTACTCAGTGGGCACTGATCGAACTCTCTAGAAATCCAGACATCCAGAGCAAACTGCGAGCGGAACTCGTCGCATTTGGGGTCGAACCGACGTATGACCAATTTGCGAACCAACTTCCGTACCTTGACGCAGTGGTGCACGAGACGCTTCGCATGCACCCTCCCCTCCAGGAATTTACACGTATGGTAAGTTCTCCGTTGGTACAACGTACATGTAAAGAGGCTCATCGCAAACAGGCTACTGTGGACGATGTGATCCCGCTGAGCAAGCCCGTGCGCACACGCAGCGGCACACTCATCGACCATATCTCGGTCGCACGTGGAGCATACCTCACCGTCTCTGCACCTTCTGTGAACCGCTCGACAGCGCTGTGGGGACCTGATGCCAAGGTGTTCAGACCAGAACGTTGGATAGAGGAGGACGGTATTTCAGCTGGCGCGAGGGAAGTACAAGGACACCGACACTTACTGACATTTATCGACGGCCCTCGAACGTGTCTGGGAAAGGGGTTTGCTATTGCTGAATTCAAGGTGCATCCCATGCGCTATGGTTTGTTGTTGGATTGCTGATTCTGAGTGTCTTTGTGTGGTAGATTGTGCTCTCGGTGCTCGTGAGGCACTTTGTGTTCAAACTCGAGGGCGGGCCCGAGACGACGATAGAGAAGTCGAGAGGAATCTTGCCACGGCCAAAGGTTGCAGGCGAAGACGGCGCAGCTGTCCCCCTGCATGTACGCCGTGTCGAGTAAGACAATGGGATATCCTCAGTCATCGAATCCCAGTGGTGAACAGTTCCGAGACCAGGGTGCTAACGAACGGACGTGTCTACTCGATTCATGTGTTCTGCAAACTGTTACAGTAATAGGCTTGCAGTGCTGGACACTTCTTGACTGCTCATAAGCCCGTCCCATGGTGAACACGCTCTAAATGGACCTTGATTCGCGTCGCGTCTGGGCAGGGCGGGTTGAAGGCGGCGGCCCACCTTGTGTCGCACTACCCATCACGAGTACCATCAACAGTGTGCATATCGATGTCCATAGTATTGAGTGTAATCAAATGAAGCAAATTCAGGCAATAACGAAAAAGAAACGAAAAAAGAGGACACAGTACCTGGTAGCATTAGGATTTTGCATCCAGTGAAAGTGAAGGGTCAAGGGCTGAAAACACGAGGCGAACCCTATTTCAAGCACAAAAAGCGTGTACACACGGCTTGATCAGTTACCCTCTTGATCACTCGTCGCCAATGCCCACATCGAGGGTTAAAGGTACATACTACCGATGAGAAAAGCCAGTGGATCGATGCTGATTATCAGACTAGAGCTTCTCCAGCTCACCAGGATTGATGCTGGAGGTAGCGTCCGTGCATTAACATATGGCACAGCATATAGCGACTATCTTGTTGGTGGTGAGAAAGATCTCCGAGTGTGGCGAGCGAAGGATGGTCAACAAGTGGCGACATTGCCAGCAAAGGACATGTACACTGTTCGCCGAGTCGCTGTCTCCAAGTACGGCGAATGGATCGCGGTGATAGCGGTTGGGGGATATCAACATAAGGTGTTGGTTTGGGATGCCAAAACCTACAAACAAGTCTTTGAAGCGGACTCCGAGGTCTACGACATCGACTTCTCTTCCTATGGTAACCTACTCTCTGCTGGTCGTGGCTCAGCCACCGTTCGGCGTATGCCAGATGGTCAACAAGTACAAACGCTCCATTTGGACTCTGTGTGGTGGCGGCGTCGGCAAGAGACTCAGACAATCCTAGCAGCCAAAATTTCTCCAGGGGGCAACCGATTCGCGACGGTTTCTCGAGAATCTGTCCAAGTCTGGGACAGTGGTGGTTACTGTCAGAAAGAAGTCGAGGTCGACGATCTAGGTCACATCGCTTGGGACAGCGTTTTTCTAGGCTGGTTCAATGACGACCACTTTTTGGTCAAAACTGCCAACAAGCTCATTACGATTGATGCCTCCGCTGGGTCAATCATATCACAAAGGCCATTTCCTCATGTGGACAATCCGCTCATTGCCTTATCGCAACGCGGGGAGTTCATAGCATACTCTGCAAATGGGACTACCACGCTCTGGGATACCTCGCTACACATCCAGCTCGCTCATTTCTCACATGATCGGACCATACGCTCTATCGCAGTCTCACCAGATAATCAGTTTTTGGCTCTTGGAACTGATCAGGGAATCAACATTAAACAGTTGTCCTGTGTCGTGGTGCGTGTTTTATCATATCATCATCTTCTCGTGAGTAACGTCTCATTCTAGGAACCTGAGGTTCACATCTACATTGATGTGCACCGTTTGCGGAATGACCGTCAACTCACCGACGCTGAAAATTCATTGACAAAGGGCATCTCGACATCCAAAGGCACATTTTATACACTGGCTAGTCGGGCCATTGTTCGGGCGCGCTTGGGACAGTGGGATGAGGCATTAAACGACGCCAAACAGGTGCTTATTTTCCCTCTCTCACGTACGTGCGCTAACACCACCACAAGTCTATCGAAATACAACCGTCTGTCATTGGCTACATTGCAAAGTGTGTCGCCCTTGTTGGAATGGGGAAATTGCGGGAAGGGTGTCGAACATGCGACATTGCATGCCGGATTTTCCATTCAACTCACGTTGACATTCTCCTTCTTGTCAAGGTGTGTCTTTTGACGTTTTGATTGCTCTTCAAGTTTCATCCCCATCAGGCTGTTGTATTGGCCTTGGCTGGAGAACATGACGACGCAATATCACGTGTTGACGACCTCATCGATGTTGTGGTTCTTAACTCAACGCTATACGTTGTCCAGGTATGCGACGAATGTACTATTGTATGGTTGTCGCTACTCACTCCAATAGGTGTACATGTACCTTCTCCTTGGGAACGTGCAGATGGAGAAAGGTGACTATGGAGATGCGATACAGTCATACGAACATGCACGGGATAAGCTGAGCAACCACATGGATTACCCTCCGTGGATAATCGTATTTGTATATCTCTGGTTCGCTTGCTTTGTGCCCACGCTAATTCTGATTTCTACAGATTACTGGATGGCAATTTGACGATCTTGAACTCACTATCCGGCAATGTCTTTGTCAGGCCCTCCATGCAGCTGGTCGCATAAAGGAGGCTAGCGATCTGGTACTGTATATTGTCGGTCATACCAAAATGACTCAGCCTACCAAGATATGGGTTTGTGGTGAATATTTCTTTGGCTTGCGCTCCACCACACATTCCTAATTCTATTGTAGATTTCATGCAACAGTGTCTTTCTACCCCAGTGAACAATAGCGACGCGATTCAGAATGCTACTCTCAAGAGTGATGTGCTGATGCCTCTGTTGAGAGAGTGGACAAGAATTAAACTGCTGAGTGGATCATGGACCGATGCTCTTGCTGCTGCCGTCAATGTGAGAATTCTTTTGTCTCAATGTCTATCTTGAACTTGACGTCCCTTTTTCCGGTAGTTTGCACTCCCCAGATTTGTAATCTATCAGGTTGTATGTGAACATCTAGAAACGACGGAACACACTGTGGATGTAGCGGCATGCCTACTTCAGATGTCTGGCGAACTGCGGCGAGGAATGGATGGCGAACAGGCCAACTGGATTCGGGGCGAGTGTCATGTCTACGAATCACGCAAGGATTCTGATCGTTCTTTATCAGACTTCAAGTCTCGATGCCGCGATAAATTGGAGAGCCTCGGAGATAAGGCAATGGATGCTAGCGAATTCGATGAGGCAGCCTCGAAGTACACAACTGTGCTTTCGCTGGATCCTGCCACACCACAGGATGTACTGGTTAAACGGAGCAAGGCACATGCAAGAAGGGAGAGGTGGAAGGACGCCTTGAACGATGCGAACAAGGTAGCTTTCTTCCGGTTTGTCCACGTTGTTGTACACTCATTGGTTTTTCCAGGCGATCAGGCTTGATCCGTCCTCTGCATGTGGATACGAGAGGAGAAATGAGGCCTTACGTGGGGCAGGGTCTTATAGGGATGCTATAGTTTCACCCGAGACCATGCCAGAATCATCCGATCCAGAGACTCGGGGTACGCCGTGTATTCATATTCTACTGATAATATTCTATTCATGTCATGTCACAGAGCAGACCCATTGTAATGTCAGGCCAGAAGAGACGAAAAAAACAATCCGGGC
Organism: Xerocomus spinulosus; assembly: GCA_038094075.1. Lineage (NCBI taxonomy): Eukaryota > Fungi > Basidiomycota > Agaricomycetes > Boletales > Boletaceae > Xerocomus > Xerocomus spinulosus. The sequence continues at coordinate 15,952 of JBBPTN010000311.1, read as the reverse complement.
TGCTATTAAGAATGCCATTCGTGACACTCCCGTAGTCCTTATTGATGCCATTTCTGGTCGTCTCTGTGACAAATCAGAGCAGGCTGCTGCATTCGAGTCGACCCCAGCCTTCTCAGAACTTGTTTCATCCATGACCACCCATATCGATCGCGCCCGTATCAAAAAAGTGGTGGACGAATTCTACTCGTATACCACATTTTCGCACACATGGGAAGAAAACGAACCTCTATTCCAAAAGGTCACCAAAATTCTCGTGTACGATCTCGAGGAGTATCCTACTCACGACAAGCTCCAAATGTTTTGCAAGATCATACGGGATGCTGGATTCAATTGGGCATGGAGTGATACATGCTGTATCGATAAGGGGGATCACTTTGTACTCCAGGAAGCCCTCGTCAGCATGTTCAAGTGGTACCAGGGTTCGGCGATGACGATCATCTTCCTCCGTGGGGTTGGCCGACTAGCGCTGTGCGGTGCTCTGACGAAGAGCATATGGAATACACGCGGATGGACTTTGCAGGAGTACCATGCATCAAAGGTCGTCCAGTTCTACACCGAAGATTGGACCCCGTATCTGGGTCTCGATATTCACAACCACAAGGACTCGTCGGAGATCATCTCAGAGATGGAGCGGGCAACAGGGGTCTCTGCACAAGCATTGATGTCACTTCGCCCAGGTTTGAATGATATTCGTGAAAAGCTTCGTCTTGCTTCCACACGAGAAACGACACGGGTCGAAGATGCGGCTTACTCCTTGCTCGGAATTTTCTCCATCACCTTGCCGATTACATACGGTGAAGGAGACAAGGCACTCGGTCGGCTCCTGGCAGAGTTACTTGCGAGCTCTGGGGATACGAGTATTCTCGCGTGGACAGGGAGATCTGGAAGCTTCAACAGCTGTCTTCCAACCAGCATCACTGTGTTTAAGGAGCTCCCAACCTCGCACATCCCACCAGCCATTGCCGATGCAGAAATGGAAGCAGCCACTGCTGGGTTACATTCCTCCAGTCTCTCTTTGGCCACGACATTGTATGAACGGCTCACTTATCTCCCTGTACCATCATTTTCAGGACGTCGGATAAAGTTTTCGTGTCTCACTTTCAAGTTACGGCGTATATCTCGCCAGAATGGGTCGGTCTTCCGTGCAGAGACAAGTGCACTCGGCACAGTAGAGATCCGGACCGAGGAAGATCTCACTCGGATGAGGTCCCTTTGTCTTGTTCACCCTTGGATTGATTTTCTTCTCGACAGACAGCCCGTAGGAGACCTGACTGAAACAATGGACGAGAAGAGCGATGACGGGTCTTGTTCGCCAGGCCAATCGTTGTCTGGCCGTTCGAATATGTCGCCGGAAAGTCAAGATGCGAGAACGTCATCTACACCTCGCCTCGAGTCAACGTCTGGTGGTCGGCATACCTCGTCCGGTGCACCCCTCCCTCCTTCAACAGCTGTGCCAGGAAAGGAGGTGCCGACGCATGTACTCCAATTTATCGCTCGGCTTAGGCAACCGTTTGGTGCACTTTTGCTCACGCAAAACCGCCGGAACGTAGAAGAATATAGGAGGGTTGCTTCGGAGAGTCTGATCACAGTGCAGGTGGAGGAGGTCACGCAGACAACGTTGGAGAAGCTGATAGACGGTGTACGGATGTTGGACGTACTTTGATGGCTTTACGAATGTCGCTATCTGTGACCCATCTTTGAGTGCATCGTCTTCTGAGACTAATTTTGGTATATATGCACGCTGGTTTCTGTTCTGTAATAATACACGATTGTACAGTCGACGTGCTACACCGGCAGATCACCATGGTCATCACCCTACAGAAAGCATACTGATGTGTGCACTAGGTAAAAGGAATAACTTTCACGACAGCGTACACATGTACGTATACTCTCATCGAGATGCAAGTAGAAACGAGTCAAGTATGAGATCCAGATGCAGCAGGCGTACCACGACGGCGTTTCGCACCAGGCCCTGGGGTTGGACTGCCCTCGCGTTTTGAACTGGATGGCATGCCCTTCGATGTGCCCCACGTGGCTTGCATATTCTGAAGTTGGCTGGTCCTGATCTGTGTCTGGAGTTCGGTGTCGAAAGGGGATGAAGCGATAGGGAGAGATTCGTCCGCTTTATCGTCAACGGGCCAGGCCTTCCTGAGCAAAGCCCTTTCGACCCTCTTGATAAACCAGGTGGGTTGTTGCAGCCGTTGCAAGTTCCTGTCGTGGCGACGAGTGTTTTGAGACGCATCATCAAGGATACTGTCATCGCTGGAGTCGTCGTCGTCATCGCCATCAGTGTCGGAAAAATCTTTGTAAAGGGTTATGAAGGGTTCTCTCAGTTTTCGGAGAAGTGGGTAGAGAGGAGTAGGTATTTTAGACCGGAACCTTCGCGACGGGTACGTCCCAGAGCCCAAAGAGTCGCACTTGGCTAGGCCCCCACAGTCTGGACTCGCACTATGTTCGTCAAACTTATGCAGGTCATCGGCACGCTGCTGAGCAGTGTAGGAATTGATCGCAGGGACGAAACGCAGTGTCATCCACCCAAGGACGTGTAGGAACGACTCGAGGTCATCCGTGAACGTATGCAGCTTGCCAGGATTTTGCAGTAGATTTCCAGACATGAATTGCCACGTTCCCTTGTAGCGTGATCATGTTCAGCAGATGTCAAAGATGTGCTATATTGCATGACTCACCGTACGATCAGGCCGTCTGTTCCCAACCTCGTCCACCTTCTTCGCCATCTCCCAGTCGATCAACAGGCCCTTGCCTTCATCTGTCAAGATGATATTCCCGGCACTGATATCGCGATGCAAAACTTTCGCAGTCTCGAAAGCGTGTGCGTGTGCTGGGTCATCAGATGTCAGCATCGTCGCAGCCTATGGATACATCGCACTCGCCTTGCAGCGCGTCGAAGACAGCAGTGACAAACTGTTTTGTGCAATCGAATTTGAACAGCGCACGTCCTACAACATCCTGGAAGAGCCGATAGTGTTGGAATGGAGATATCTCCAGCGTCGCACGCAGCCATTCAGCACCTATGAACTCTTGTGTCCTCGTCTTGCCTCCACTAATGTCGCTGCCAGCGACATGCTCTGGGATATTCGGCGTCTTGTGGTCGTGAAGAATCTTGTAGATTTCGTGTTCAGGCAAGATTTTGACGTCGGAAGAGTTGGATAGGAATCGCCACGTGTCTTTCATGTAGACTACCTTCTCCTCACACCACGGTCCTTCCAGATGCGGGTCCTGCTCGCCAGGAAGTTCTGGATCGTTGCAGGTACTGGCTTCACGAGAATCAATAGAGGGAATCCATACAACGGGTGAGGTGCGAGTACACCGGCTAGCGAGCGATCTGTTTTGACTTGCCAGCCTTGGGCCGTAGGCGTATCCACTGAGACCAGGCAATGTATATCTGTACAATCGAACGTTGGTCCCCTTGATCCCTAGTTTTTCTCTCACCCGCGCGTCGACTTCGGGTGGAAGATCTGCGAGTTGCACGGACTCGTCGTGTCCTCGCTCCTCCGTGGGGAGGTGGTCGAACCGCCACAGGAATTCTGCCATCAACTCGGAGTTCTGTCGATAATCGAACGCAGCTGTGACAACCGTACCAGCCTGGTCCCATCGGAGGAACCTGGCATGATCCCCTTCAACGAGGACCGAGAAGGAGAAATGACGGAGTTGCATGCTATGTTGAGCACCGGCATAGTGTGTAAGTTGTCCGCGTGTATTGATCCCCTCCACAGTGTCTGGTATGAATGGCATCTGCTCGGTACCCACGGAACGTCCGTCCTCTGAGTTTGGCGGATCCTGGAATGCGACACCGCTCGTTGATTTGAACTCGATCCAGAGCTCCATCTGCGAGAAATCCGTCCTATCTGGGGGTGCCACACCATCGACTCGATTGTAGACCGAGATATCTGTCTTGAGCCTCAGCTTATTCGCCGTGTCTTCCTTGTTGCTCGTGTTGACAGCGTGTAGGTGCGGTATCCACGGTTGGATCGCGTCAATCTGATGGTGGTCATCAACTTGTAGTCAATGCCATTCGAAAAGTAAGATACTCACGAATTTTGGATAGCGAGTACTCTCCACGCCATCCCTGGGGACGTCCCTGAACGGGTCCTCCGTGAGGTGAAACGGCACGTCGACCGGTCGGAGGAACTCCTTGAAAAAGGTTTCAACGGGCATCGGGCCCACCCAACGACCATCCATTTCTTTATTCAATTCCTTTCGTACTGTGTCGAATTTCTTGAATTCGGATGCGAATACTTGGTTGGAGCCGTGTTTCCTTTTCGCCGGAGTGGATTCACTGGCAACCGCGTGTTGTGGAACGGGTTGTGTATTCCCTTGTTCCGGTTGAACAGGGTTTTCGTTCTGGGGTGCATAAGACATGTTAGCGAGGCGCGATAGAGAGAAAACGGTTGACGAACGGATCAGAGGGCAAGTCACCTGAATATATATACCCTCAGGCTGTGGTGAGAGTGGAAATGAAGTTTGAAATGAAGAGAACAGCCGCTGTCTCGTCTGAATATTTGAGTGGACGAGTGCGAGATGGTCGGTGATGGTGGACAAGAAACACGGTCCATACCTTCACGTGACACCATTAATATGATTACCTTTTTAGATTTTATTGCCCCTGTCGCACTATTTGGAACGTAGTCGCACACAGCGTTTTCTTGCCCACATCCACATTATATCAACAGGCCTTCATATCCAACTGAGAATCCAAGATTCCACACGTTGATCGGCATGTCAATAAATTGTTTGCTGGGCAGTTCAACGATGAACCATTTGTGTGTGTCATGACAGGCGTGAGTTCAATACTGGCGCACAAAAGATCTCGATGACCACGCCATACAATACCACGACAAATGCTTCATTACACTAACCACTGGCCCGTCTCCAATCATTTATATGTACATTCCACCCTCGCTATCCGCGCGAACTGAAGTTCGAACGCAAAGTATCGGTGGGGGAGGATGTATGATTGGACTCGGAAGGGGAGCCCAGAAGTTAAACGATGTATGATTATGTCGAGATCTCGACCGCAAAGAGGTGAAGCGCTGAAAATACGAGGTGAGTCCTATTTCAACAAAGGGCAACGTGTACGCTGGGTTGATCGGTTACCCTCTTGATGCCAACGTCCACATCGACAATGAGCGGTGGGTATGTATGGACGGACCACGTTCGAGGCGCTGATTTCCGTGCTCAATGGAGATTAATCTATAACGGCACGAGCAGGAAGATAGCGCTGTGCATCCTTCGAGCTTGCAATTCGACCTTAGCAAGATACCATGAGGATAAAGTAGATTCAACAAACCCAAAGCACAGCCGCACCCTGCGCACGAATCCATACACTGCACCAATAATCCGGAATCTTCTCATGTTGGCTCACAGAGAAGTGTTCAGGTACTGGGCTGCTTCCAGCGGTGGTATGGCGTCCAGCGGAGGCCCTTTTCGCGCAAGTGCGAACGTGGCATAGCTCCACTATCAATGGCAAGTGGCAGTAGGCAAACGAACATCGAGAGGATGCGGGCTCACCTAGAGCTGCTTATATGACTCGTTTGTCTTTCGTCCCATTGTCCTTTTGAGGCTACTAACTTCATGTGAGGCTATGTCGACAAAACCATCAGGGTGCGTACAAACCACTTCAAGTCCGCCAGATGACACCCAGGGATGCACACAGACTCGTTGGCAGTCTACATGCTAGTGCTATTCACAGGTGGAACGTCAGGCTGGGATTCATACCTGATGATCCTCTCGTTGTGCACATTTCCTGCGGTCGACCTGTCGCACTCGACGAGATATACGCTCCAGGTGTCGGTGGGGCAAGATCTCGGCTGTCAGACTCCTAGGTTCTACAGATAAGCAAAACACATGTGACAACCAGCAAAGAGGGTCAAGCGCTGAAAACACGAGGTGAACCCTATATCAAGCAAGGGCAACAGGTATGCCGGGTTGTTCGGTTACCCACTTGATTTCTTATCACAATGTCCGTGTCGACAATGAGCGGTGCGTACTGACGAGATATGCCTGGATCGGTACTGATTGTCAGACAAGAGCGTCCCCTGCTGACCGAAATTGATGCTGGAGGTAGCGTCTATGCATTGACATACACAACGAATGGCGAGTATCTTATCGGTGGCGTGGAGAAAGGTGTCCGAGTGTGGCGAGTGAAGGATGGCGAACAAGTGGTGACGATGCCAACGACATACAAAGTTCGCAGTATTGCTGTCTCCAAGGATGGCAAATGGATCGCAGCGGGGTCAAAGAATGGGACAGCGAGCCAGCACTCGGTTTGGGATGCCACGACCCACGAACGCGTCTTTGCATACACGGCAAACGAGGACATCTGGGACATCGACATCTCCCCCGACGCTCGCCGACTTTGCGCTTCGTATAACTGCACAGCCACTGTATGGGATATTCCACGTGGTCAACAAGTACATACACTCAAACACTCGGACAAAATCCTCGCAGCCAAATATTCCCCACAGGGCGACCGAATTGCGACGGCCACTGGTAGCTTTGTTCGAGTCTGGGACAGCGACGACGGTCGCTTACTTGTCGAGGTCAAACTGAGCTTCTGGGCCAACTCTATTCCAGGCTGGATCGATAACGACCGTTTTTTGGTCAACTCTAGAGACCAGTTCTTGTGGATTACACACACATTGCCTTACCGCAACATGGGCGGTTCATAGCGTACTGCTCTGCAAATGAGACGATCACGCTTTGGGATGCCTCGCTACGCATCCAATACGCTCACGTCTCACACGGTCGGCACGTAAATTCAATCGCTCTCTCTCCAGATGACCAGTTTTTGGCTCTTGGGACCCTCGATGGAATCAGCATTAAAAGCCTATCCTGTGTCAGGGTGCGTTTTGGTATCATCTTCTTACGGAGTAAATATATGCCTCCCATTCTAGGAGCCTGAAATTCAGATTGGCAGCACTGTATTCGATCTGTGGAGGGACGGTCAACTCACCGACGTTGAATCACTGTTGGCTGCGGAAATCTCGACATCTGATGGTGCTCCTCATGTACTTGCTAGTCAGGCCATTGTTCGAGCGCGCTTGGGAAAATGGGACGAGGCATTAAACGACGCCGAACAGGTGCTTGTTATCCTTCTCTCATGTGCATATATGCTAACACTATCAAAAGTCTATCAAAACCGAACCATCTGTCATTGGCTACATCGCAAAGTGTGTCGCCCTCGTTGGAAAGGGGAAATTGCGGGAAGGGCGTCGAACATGCGACATTGCTTGCCGGATTTTTCATTCAAGTTATGTTGACATTCTCCTTCTCGTCAAGGTATATCTTTTGACATTTCGATTGTCCCTTGACTTCCATCTCTATCAGGCTGTTGCATTGTTCTTGGCTGGAGAGCATGATGACGCAATCTCACGTGTCGACGACCTCATCGGTGTCGTGGTCTTTAACTCGGCATTATACGTTTTACAGGTAGGTCACGGATACGCTTCATCACTAATTCTGATCCTTCCAATAGGCGTACATGTACTTTTTACTTGGAAACTCGCAGATGAAGAAAGGCGACTATGAGAATGCGATACAGTCATATGAACACGCACGAGATAAGCTGAGTAACTGCACAGATCGACCGCCATTGATAGTCATTTTGGTACATCCTTGACTAGGCTGTTTTGCACCCAAACTGATTCTGATCCGCAGATAACGGGATGGAAGTTTGATTATCTTGAAGTCACTATCCAACGGCACCTTTGTCAGGCCCTTTATTTGGCTGGTCGTACAAAGGAGGCTTGCGATCTGGTACTGTGCATCGATGAACTAGGGCAAGTAATGGATGGTGAACAGGCCAACTGGATTCGGGGTGAGTAATTGTGTCTACAAATTGCGCAAGCATCCAGACCATTCTTTATCAGACTTCAAGTCTCGATGTCGCAATAAACTGGAGAACCTTGGAGACAAGGCAATGGATGCTGGGGAATATGATGAGGCTGTCTCGAAGTACACAGCTGTGCTATCGCTGGATCATACCAGATCACAGGATATACTGGTTAAACGGAGCAAGGCACATGCGGGAAGGAAAAGGTGGGAGGAAGCCTTGAAGGATGCAGATGAGGTAGCTCGTCTTTAACTCGTTCATATTCGTGCACGTTGATGGGTATCTTTCAGGTGATAAAACTCGATTCGTCCTCTCCATGGGGATATGAGAGGAAGCATGGAGCGTTGTGTGGTGTGGGGAACTATGGGGACGCTATAAACGCATTTGAGACCATGCTCTCGAAGATGTCAGAATCATCCGATCCACGAACTCGTGGTATGTCTATTCACACCCATTTGATTACTTTCTATTAACATCATGTCGTAGACCGGGCTCGTTCATATGTCTGGCCAGACGAGACGAAAAAAGCAATCCGGACTGCTGTCCTGGATGCCATTCGTGATACCCCACTCGTCCTCATCAACACCACTTCCGGTTGTCTCTGCAACAAATTGGAACAGGCGGCTGCGTTCGAGTCAACACCAGCCTTCACGGAGCTCGTTTCATCCATGACCACCCATATCGATCACACCCGCATCAAACAAGCCGTTGAGACATTCTACTGTTACGCCATGTTGTCACACAGGTGGGAAGAAAACGAACCTCTGTTCGCAGAGGTCATTAAAATCATTGTGTACGATCTCGACGACCTTCCTACACATAAGAAGCTGCGAATGTTCTGCAGGATCGTACGAGATACAGGGTTCAATTGGGCATGGAGCGACACTTGTTGTATTGATAAAGGAGATCACTTTGTACTCCAAGAGGCCCTCGTCAGCATGTTCAAGTGGTACGAGGGTTCTGCGATGACCATTGTCTTCCTCCTTGGTGTTCCTCGTCTAGCGGTGCGCGGTGCTCTGACGAGGAGCATATGGAATACGCGTGGGTGGGCCTTACAAGAGTACCATGCGTCGAAGGTCGTCCGGTTCTACACTGAAGATTGGACGCCATACCTGATTCACGACACTTATAATCACAAGGAGTCGCCAGAGATCATCTCGGAGATGGAGGAGGCGACAGGTATCTCAGCACAGGCCCTAACGACGCTCCGTTCAGGATTGAATAACATTCGTGACAAGCTCCGCCTTGCCTCTTCACGAGAAACGACACGGGTGGAGGACGCGGCTTACTCTTTGCTCGGGATATTCTCCATTACCTTACCGATTACATATGGTGAAGGAGACAAGGCACTCGGTCGTCTCTTGGGAGAGTTGCTCACCAGTTCTGGAGATACGAGCATTCTTGCTTGGACAGGGAAGTCCGGCAGCTTCAATAGTTGTTTTCCTTCCAGTATCTCTGCGTTCAGCGACTCTCCGACGTCACACGTTCCCCCGACTATTTTTCACAATGAAATGAAAACGATTACAAGCGGGTTGCGCTCGCTCGATTTTTCTTCACTCTTGAGCTTGTATGACCGGCTACAGGAACTTCCTGTTCCATCCGTGTCAGGAAGACGTGTCAGACTCTCATGTCTTACTTTCAGACTCGGACGTGCATCACTCTCATCCATGCATGGATCGAAACGCGTTTTCCATGCGCGGACAAACGGACTTGGAATTGTGGAAATCAGGACGGAGGAAGATCTCACTCAGTTCAGTTCCTTGTGCCTCGTTCACCCCTGGATCGACTTTCTCCTGGACAGACAGCCCGTCCAGAGCACGTTGACAGAGGATGTGGGAGATCAATCTTTTGACCTAGGCAAGTCGCCTTCATTCGCCTTTGATATTTCATTGACAGTATAGAATATGGAAACAGAGCAGCGCGATCCTCGCATTGAATCGATGTCCGTCCATCCGCATGGTGCATCACTCGCGCCACCTTTGACTGTGTCGTCAGAGGAACAGCAGGCACACGTACTCCAATTTATTGCTCGGCTTCGACAACCGTTTGGTGCACTCCTACTCATGCAGAACCGCCGGAATGTGAACGAATACAGGCGGGTTGCTTCTGACAGTCTGATCAAAGTGCAGGTAGAGGAGATCGCGCCGACGACGCTTGGGATGTTGGGGCAGGATGTACGGATGTTGGATGTGCTCTGAACTTTTAGTTTACAAATGCCATTCCCTTCTTGTTTGTTTTCGTACTACTTTCCAGAATACGAGAGGGTTGTTTCGAGAGTCTGATTAGAGCGCAGATGGGGGTGATCACCGTTAGAGAAACTGATGCGTGGTGTACGGATGTTGGACGCGCTTGAAAGGCTTTACAGAGTTCACGTCCGAGTCTTACACTTATCACCCTGACCCATTTCGAGTGCATCGTCTTGTGCGAGTGACTCCTGGAAAATATGCATTTAGTTTCTTTCCATGGCACAGAAATGTGTAATCAATGCGCTACTCGGGCAGATCACCATGGTTATCGGCCTCCATAAAATGGACTGTGATACTTAAGTGCAGTCACGTACCGGTCTGATGTGTTGGCAAGTTTGCTCAAGGTTCCTTGAAGGGAGACTGACGATGTTTGAAGCACAATTGCCATGCTCAATGGTGATCAATAACCTAGAGAGTCGGGGTAGGGCACCACGACGTGGTTGGTGATGAGTATCCCAATCGCAGAATACGCTCGGCCTACGTTCAGTCGCACTCTCGCCATACAACGCACAAACCACGTTTAGTCCGTCAGATGACGGTGATGAACCCATGGCCAAGGGACGTGCAAACGGGCCCACCAGTCTACACGTGAGCATGTGGGATGTCAAGATTTGAAGACGACCGTATGGTGCGGTGTGCACGTCGATGTTCATGGCACTGCGGACACTGGATCGCCACTGCTCGACGGCGGCGAAAACTGAAATTGTAAAAAAAGTAGATACTTGGATTCTGTACCCAGCGAAAATGAAGGGTCACGCACTGAAAACACGAGGCGAGCCCAATGCATCAAGGCGTGTACTCACGGCCTGATCAGTTACCCCCTCGATTGCTCGTCGCCAGCATCCGTGCCGACAATGAGCGGTGCGTATTGACGAGATACGGCTAGTCCAGTCCTGATTGTTAGCCAAGATTACTCCCCGCCCATCGAAATTGATGTAGGACAAGCTGTCCGTGCATTGACATACACAGAAAATGGCGAGTACCTTGTCGGCGGTGGGTACTCGGATGTTTTCGTGTGGCGAGTCAAGGATGGCAAACAGGTGGCGAAGCTGCCAGCGTCGGACGTTCGCCGTGTTGCTGTCTCCAACGATGGCAAATGGATCGCAGCGGTGTCAAAGAATACGCATGTGAATGACCAGCTGTTGGTTTGGGATGCTACGACCTACGAGCGGGTCTTTGAACACGGGACTTTCCTCATCACCGACGTCGACTTTTCCCCCAACTCTTGCCGACTCCTCTCTGCTTGTGACAGCAATGAAGGTCGCTTACTTGTCTCGGTCAACCTTGGTTTAATCTCCCCGGAAGACAACTTCGTTCTAGGCTGGCTGGATAACCGCATTTTAGTCAAAACTAGAGACAAGCTTAATACGATCGATGCAGACGCTGGGTCAATCATCTCACAGAGGCCAGTTCCTCCAGAGGACACTTACTCGCACATTGCCCTATCGCGACATGGAGGATTCATAGCATACTCTGCAAATAGGACTACTACGCTTTGGGACGCCTTGCTACGCATCAAACTTGCCCCTTTCTCACATGGTCAAATGATAGGTTCAATTGCACTCTCTCCAGAAGATCAATTTTTGGCTCTTGGAACTGATCGCAGAGTCAGCATTAAAAGCGTACCTTGTGTCAGGGTGTGTTTTGCATCACATCATCTTTTTCTTACGAGCAAATATACACTTCTCGTTCTAGGAACCAGAAATTCTTGTTGAAAGCACCGTACTTGACTTGTGGAAGAACGGTCAGCTCACCGACGTTGAACCACTATTGACTGAGGAAGTCTCAACATCCGATAATATTCATCATGCACTTGCTAGTCGGGCCATTGTTCGAGCGCGTTTGGGAAACTGGGACGAGGCATTAAGCGATGCTAAACAGGTGCCTACCCTTCTCTCGTCTACATTCGCGCTAACACTGCCACAAGTCTATCGAAATCCAACCATCTGTCATTGGCTACGTCGCAAAGTGTCTCACCCTCGTTGTAAAAGGGAAATTGCTACAAGGGTGTCGAACATGCGATATTGCGTGCCAGATTTTTCAATCGACCCACGTTGACATTCTCCTTCTTGTCAAGGTATATCTTTCGACATTTCGATTGTCCTTTGACTTCCATCTCTATCAGGCTGTTGTATTGTTCTTAGCTGGAGAGCATGATGATGCAATCTCGCGTGTCGATGACCTCATCGATGCTGTGGTCCTTAACTCGGCACTATACGTTCTCCATGTAGGCCATAGATATGCTTCATCACTGATTCTGACCCTCTCCACAGGCGTATATGTATTTTTTTACTTGGAAACTCTCAGATGGAGAACGGTGACTATGAGGATGCGATACAGTCGTATGAACACGCACGAGATAAGCTGAGCAACCGCACACATCGGCCTCCACTGGTAGTCATATTGGTACACCCTTGACTAGCCTGTTTTGTGTTCAGACTGATTCTGATCTGCAGATTACGGGATGGAGATTTGATGACCTCGGAGTCACTATCCAACAGCATCTTTGTCAGGCCCTGTATTCGGCTGGTCGTACAAAGGAGGCCATCGATCTGGCACAGTACATTAGTGAATCAGGGCAAGTAATGGATGGTGAACAGGCCAACTGGACCCTGGGTGAGTAATTGCGTCTACAAATTGCACAAGCATCCTGACTATCCTTTATCAGACTTGGGGTCTTGGGGTCTCAATAAATTGGAGAACCTCGGAGACAAGACGATGGAAGCCAAGGATTATGATGGGATTATCCCACGGTACACAACTGTCCCATCGCTGGATCCTGCGAGACCTGAAGACCTACCGGTCAAACGAAGCAGGGGACATGCGGAGAGGGAGCGCTGGGAGGATGCCTTGAACGATGCGAATGAGGTAGCTTGCTTCTGCCAAGTCCTCGTTTGTGCACACTAACTGGGCTCTCTAGGCAATCAGACTTGATCCATCCTCTCCATGGGGATACGAGAGAAAGCATGAGGCGCTACGCAGTGCAGGGAGCTATGGGGATGCTATAGACGCATTTGAGACCATGCTCTCGAAGATGTCGACATCATCTGATCCAGAAATTCGCGGTATGTTTACATATTGTTCTGATTACTTTCTGTTGATATCATGTTTCAGAGCGGGCTCATTTATATGTCTCGCCAGATGAGACGAAACAAACAATCCGAGCTGCTGTCCGGGACGCCATCCATGATACCCCGCGCGTCCTCATCAATACCGCTTCCGGTCGTCTCTACAACAAATGGGAACAGGCGGCTATGTTCGAGTCGACACCAGCCTTCACAGAGCTTGTTTCATCGATGACCACCCACATCGATCACACCCACATCAAACAGGTGGTTGAGACATTCTACTGTTACGCCATGTTGTCACACGTCTGGCAAGAAAACGAACCTCTGTATTCAGATGTCATCCGAATTATTGTGTACGATCTCGAAGACCTTCCTGCACATAGGAAGTTGCAAATGTTCTGCAAGATCGTGCTAGACGCAGGGTTCAATTGGGCATGGAGTGATACGTGCTGTATCGATAAAGGAGATCACTTTGTACTCCAAGAGGCCCTTGTCAGCATGTTCAAGTGGTACGAGGGTTCTGCGATGACCATCATCTTCCTGCTTGGTGTTCCCCGTCCGGCGCTGCGTGGTGCTCTGACGAAGAGCATATGGAATTCGCGTGCATGGACCCTGCAGGACTACCATGCGTCAAAGGTCGTCCGGTTCTACACTGAAGATTGGACGCCATACCTGGGCCTCGATATCTACAACCACAAGGAATCGCCGGAGATAATCTCGGAGATGGAGGAGGCGACGGGGGTCCCAGCACAGGTCCTAGCGACACTCCGCCCAGGATTGAGTGACATTCGTGCTAAGCTCTGCCTTGCCTCCACGCGGAAGACGACACGGGTGGAAGATGAGGCTTACTCTTTGCTCGGTATATTTTCGATCACCTTACCGATTACATATGGTGAGGGAGACAAGGCACTTGGACGGCTCCTGGGAGAACTGCTCACCAGCTGTGGGGATACGAGCATCCTTGCTTGGACAGGGAAGTCCGGCAGCTTCAATAGCTGTTTTCCAGCCAGGATCTCTGTGTTCAGCAATCCTCTGACGACACACATCCCCCCAGCTATTGCCAATGACGAAATGAGAATGACTATGACCAGTTTGTGTTCTCTCGATCTCCCTTCACTCGTGAGCTTGTACGACCGGTTGCAGGAACTTGCTGTACCATTCGCATCTGGAAGACGTGTTAGACTTCCATGTCTTACTTTCCAGCTTGGACGGGTAACCGCTCGGAATCGGTCTGTTTTCCATGTACAAACTACTGCACTTGGCACAGTGGAGATCAGAGCAGAGGAAGATCTCTCCCGGTTGGATTCCCTATACCTTGTTCACCCCTGGATTGACTATCTCCTCGACCGACAGCCAGTTAGGAGTAAAACGGAGACGATCGTCGAAGAGATCGTCGATGATGATTCTTCCGTGCTACATGAGTCGCCATCATTTTCTGATCGTGCCGACATGCCACCGACATCGCGAACCCCATGGTTCAAATCTTCCATTCGAGGGCTGCCATTTCGCCTGTGGCGTGCGCCGTCAACCCAGGACAATGCATCACCCCTCCTCCCTTCGACCGGGTCACCAGAGGAAAAGAAGACGCGGGTGCTTCAATTCATTGCTCGGCTTAGACAACCATTTGGGGCGCTTTTACTCGTGCAGACCCGCAGAAATGTAGAAGAATACCGGAGAGTTGCCACGGAGAGTCTGATCAGTGTCCAAGTAGAGGAGATCACGCCGACGACGTTGGAGAAGCTGACACAGGGTGTACGGATGTTGGACGTGCTTTGATGAATTTGTATTCTTCTCCTGAATGTGGGCTCGACGCTCTTCCCCTGGAAAATAGAGCAGGGTTCCTCTACCCCACCTTTGACGGAGTCTCGTCGCGTCGCGTCATGTTGTACAGTGTTGGGCAGGCGAGGGGAGTTTGACTGTACATGTAATGGCTATGTGACAGTGAATCCCTTCATTCGCACCATGACCAGACATTCAAGCAGTTAGCAAATTGATTATAGTACCGACATCCTATACGACCTCGGGCAGTTTGCATTGGGCTTATAAGTACTAGTAATCAAGTAGCGTCCATTGCTGCAAGCCAATTACTGCAACAACATGAATCAAGCAGATTATCTCCATTGAATTCATTAGCACCCTGGTCTCGAAAATGTTCACCACTCGGATGTGATGTGAGGATATGCATGTTACGATTTCTTTCTTGTCTTTTCACCGCTTTATTCTTTTTCCTTTACTGGACATATCCTCCATCCTGACATTGATAATCCTGCTTACATTTTAGTCCGTTCCAACACGGACATTTATGTTCTCCTTCTTAGTCATAGTCTGTTCCAACATGGACTCCTCTTTCCATGGCCTTCTTCCACTTTCCATTGAGTAAGCCATCACCCAATCATATTATTCCTTTGTATCATATGATAGTTTCATTTCCCTTTATATTCTGTTTTCCCATACCTTGATAATTCGTATAAGTAGCGCAGTACGATACAGAAGGGGTCCCAAGCTTGATCTGCTTGGACTTCCACCTTGTCACTATGATAGTGTGAATCCATCTCTTGTGAACCTTTGCGTTTGTCGCCTGGTTCTCGCTCAGGCCCTCCTTGTCACAACGACTTGGAGTGTTCTCTTGAACCTTTGGACTCGCCAACCTGTGAAGAGAGGGTGCTTTTGTAATGTCCCAGGAAGCGTACTGGGTGCAGCCACTCTTCCAAGGTGCGCGGACAGCAAAGAGGGAAAGAATAGAGTGATGAGACTCACTCTGTATTAGCAGAGGCTTGGTATAGGAG
>JBBPTN010000310.1:0-22775 GCA_038094075.1 Xerocomus spinulosus | reverse complement strand
GAAGAATCCGCCACAACCTCCACCTCTAGATGCTACCAAGAGGCAGAAGCTCTTAACCAGTGCGATATCATATATCATCCCTCAAAAAGCCTGACATACTTTGTACAACGGTTCGATCTGCAGAACCGGGTATTCCGCCACCTAAATATACATCCACTACTGGACAAGTTGAGCTCTCCCCGGAAGACAAGGCTAAGAAAGCGAGAGTTGTTGAGCGCGCTCAATCCGATTTCAAGGATAAGCCCCCTGTCATCTACTTAGAGCCTGTTTGCAATGGTACTGGATAAATTAACAGAGGCATTCGCGGCCGAGTCAGTTGCACACGTGAAAGTACTAGACCCGCATGGTCCAGTAGTCTCACTACCAGAACCCTGACCGTGTGGCAAGCCAACAGACACGTCGTTCAAGCATTGCCGGTTTAGCGACTTGCATCATAGCCATCATCGAGGGGCCACAACCACATTTACGACAATCCAGTACCCTTTCCTGTGTAACAAGTCAACAGCAATGCAGCTAGTCCAAATGGCTATATGATGAAGAATAGACATGAATGGAGGCGTTGCAAAGTTAATGTACAAAGATTCAAGGAATGTGAGGAAATAGATCAATATACTGGAATAATGCTGTCTACCGAACCGCGCACTAAGACGTAGTATGATACAATGCAATAATGGATGATGAAGATTTGGAATTGGTGGTGGTGGTGGTGGTGCATAGAAGTCGGGTCATAGAGTGCATGGTGATCATGCAAAGTAAAGAGGACGATAGAGCATGACCAGCAGCTGATCTGGTTGTGCTTTTTGCAAGGTGGGAACGACGAAATCCTATTTCACCGGATCTTCAAGTTCCGAAGTTCACTTTGTACATCGCGGATGTTGGCGCGGTTCCACTCGCCAACCCATTCCTGCGTCGAGTGCGAGTGCGTATGTGGAGGTCTGTTGCCACAAATACGCACAGCATCGTCGGACAAGACATGAACAGACTGAGAGCGTCTTCTCTGAAAACGGTCGGGAGAAACCGTGGGAGGTTTTGGAGGGGGATCGGAGGAAAAGACAAGCTCGACAGGAACATTCTCGCCGAGATGACGAGCAAGTTTGGCCATCCGCTTCCTACGAATCGCGGCGACATCCGGTACGGGGGTTGTAGGGGTAGGTGGAGTAGTCCGAGGGGACGGAAGAGGTGACAAGAGATGGTCGTTGGCAGGGATCGGATTGAGCTGCAGGCAGAGTGGGGGTGGTCTGGCACGCGTGCGGCTCTTGTGAGTGCCAGATAGCCCAGGAGGATTGGCTGGGTACGAGTTGGCGCTCTGAGTACCCTGCGCAACGCTCTGAGTGAGGTTGATAGAAGATGTAGACTGAGAAGATGAGACTGTCGAGATAGACAACGAGCTGGGTTGTTTGTGTGTAAAAACAGAACCTTGACGCTTCAACGTCCTGGAGGTAGATTTTCCAAAGGGGAGAATTGTAAAGGACATGTCATTTTCCAATACATATGGCGTGGTTCCCAGAACGGCGCCAAGCTTCCTCGTTGAACGCAAAAGGCGCGAGCGCTGTTGCGAATTAAGGAGGTTGGAAGTGGGTGGAAGATGAGGATAAACAGAGGACATGCCAGACGCCTTGGGTAGAAAAGAGAGGGTAGTAAAAAGGGGTATTTGGGAGATGGAGGGCTGTAATATAGCTGGGCAACCAGGCTCAGACACGAAGCGACAGCGAAAACAATTACGACTCGGTCGCAACGAGGGACAATCAACATGTACCCCATTTGGAAGGATTACGTAAAATCCAAGAAATATGTCCGTCCCTTTGAGTTGGCGAGTGCGGTCGCGAAATAGCTCAAGGGCGAGAATACGGGCAGTACGGAATTCGCTGTGGTATTCGTTTCCGATTGTGTTGGTGGGTTGGCTTGGATGCTCCGTCAACACTTTCCAAATGAGCTACAATGAAACACGCCAACTTGGAGTCCTGTGCAGTGTCACTGGCATTGGTTTCGACCTTTATACCTTCCACAAGATAAGCTGTACATCTAATCGAAATCTTCACGCCAAGCAACTGGACATGCAATGTTGTATTGGCAATACTTGGCCGTTGACACTGGCGGACACACTGACGCCCTCCAAGGCTTCAACGTGTGTGGTTTCGGACAGAAATGTGCTAATCTATACCAGAGGCTTTCCGCTTTGACTCCCCAAAACACGCGCCGTAGTACGTACACAGCACAGCGTCCTTCTCCACGTTTGATTTCGCACCTAATATTGAACAGGCTGCAAATTTTCTTCTTTATTCGCGGTTTGCGTCCACTCCTTTTTCTACCCGGTCTCTACAGCTCTCTACCAAGACGTTCTTTACCTTTTCTGCAATCCCTCACCATGCGTAGACATCCGGGTCTTGCATGGCTGTCTGCGAGCATATGCTTACTCTTGGCCCAATTCGTTTTCGGTCTCGGTTCATCTTGCTCGGCACCATTAACCACTGGTCAGGCTGAACCAGGAGAACCATATTGGCTACAGAACATCAAACACCAAGGAACATCCGCATTCAATCCCAACAAAACTTACGAGGTTTTCCGCAACGTCAAGGACTTTGGCGCAAAAGGCGATGGTGTCCATGATGACACCGCTGCCATCAAGTTCGACGTTCGATGTTATCGAAAATGACTTTCACTGAACCTGCTTGTTAGTGCTGCAATGTCTGAAGGAAATCGTTGCGGTAATGGATGTCAATCCTCGACGTGAGTATTCGCACCGTCTTGGCACGTTCTCCACTCACAGTTTTTCCTAGCCTCACGCCTGCAATCGTCTATTTCCCACCTGGGTATAAAAATATGAGCTCTGGTGTGGCGTGTTGCTGAATAGTCTTGCAGGAAATATCTGGTTTCCTCCGCCATCAATACATACTACTATACCCAAATCATTGGCGACGCGAAAACACCACCGACCCTCCTCGCGTCTGCAAATTTCACGGGCTTTGCTGTCATCGGTAAGCGCTGGACTGTTTATTGCGACAATTTTTTTTATTAATCGCGTTCCTGGAGATGCTGACCCTTATATCCCTGGTGGCGGCGGCGCCCAGTGGTTTGTCAACCAAGATAATTTGTATGTCACGCCAAACCCATAGCAATCAAAGGACTCACCGCCTCATTCAGTTACCGTTCTGTGCGTAATGTGATCATCGACTTGCGTCGAATGAATGCCACTGCGCCTGCAATCGGTCTTCATTGGCAAGTATCGCAGTCAACTTCCTTGGTCAATGTCGTCGTGGAAATGTCACAAGAGAATGGCACGCAGCATCAAGGTACACCCTATTGCACTTGAATTCTCGTCGGATTAATTTTGATGCCACTTTCTAGGGCTTTTCATGGAGAACGGAAGGTGAGAGAAAGTCTTTGAGATGCGATAGATACAATACTCACTTCAAACGCCAGTGGTGGTTTCATGGGTGGTATGTAAACCATATCTCGCACGGGTTTATACTCAAGAGCTCACTTGCCAGACATCGTTTTCAATGGAGGTGTGTCCTTCTCAATCTAGACTTGAACTCAATTGACAGTTTCAGGGAAATTTGGTATTGCTGTTGGCAACCAACAATTCACTGTCCGGAATCTTACTGTCAATAACGCTGTTGTTGGCGAGTATATCATCCGAAATCTGTTCAGCATGATACTGACGTGTTACAAAGGTATCAATGCTGCATGGAGTTGGGGTAAATGGTTTAGTATTCGTGTCATGCGTGATACATGCTTATGATTTTGGTAGGCTGGACTTACCAGCGCGTGTCCATCAATAACTGTTCAGTACGTACTAATGAACATCCTCCATCGCATTTGTTCTTACATTCTATAGGTCGGCTTCAATGTGACGACTGGTGGAACAACTTCTGCGACCCAGGTGAGTGTCGCGATAAAAGGTTTTCTGCACTCTGTTGATGAATTTGAAGACGGTCGGCTCTGAAGCCATCATCGATGTGACTGTAGTGGATACTCCTATTTTCCTCCAGACTACGAAAGCCAGCAACGGCACGCTCGCAGGCTCCATCGTACTAAACAACATTCAACTGTCCAACGTTCCAGTCGCAGTTGGTGTCCAAGGTGGCAAAGTTGTTCTCCCAGGTTCCACCAGCTCCATGCACATCGACTCCTGGGCTCAAGGCAACGTGTATGATGGAACCGATGGGACACCTCACTATACCCAAGGATCTATTTCACCACCACAAAAGCCATGGAATATCATTGACGCTGACGGCAACATATTTGGCCGAGGTCATCCCCAATACCCTGACTATTCCCTCGATCAGATTGTTAGCGTGAAGTCGTATGGTGCTGTTGGTGATGGTTATACGGACGATACCGCAGCTCTACAGAGCATCTTTGATAAGGCAAGTTGGGAGTGAAGTTGTTGATTCATGCTGAGCATATTTGATACACAGTTTTCGGGCTGCAAACTGATCTTCTTTGATGCCGGAACGTATTATATCACAGATACCCTTGAGATTCCTGCCGGTTCGCAGATTACGGGTGAGGCCTGGTCGGTTATACTTGGCGGTGGTGCCAAGTTTGAGGATCAGAAGAACCCAAGGGTAATGGTGCAAGCTGGTGCACCATGGTCCAATGGAATCCTAGAAATCTCGGACATCATCTTTTCTACTGTCGGACCTGGTACGTCGTGTGAGGTTGTATCTTGACTTACACTCACTCTTTAAAGCACCTGGTGCTATCGTTGTTGAGTGGAACGTACACCAGCCATGGGACCAGCAGGGCGGTGCGGGTATGTGGGACACTTATTTCCGGTGCGTCAAAAGCGCTTGATATCTTTCGAGCTCATTCATCTGATTCTCCTCGAACTCAGCCTTGGCGGAGGTGCGTATAAAGCGATGGTAGTGTATGCGCCCTAATGTTCTTTCCCTCCGTTACAGCTGCTGGTACAAACCTACAGTATGCAGAATGTCCTGCCGGTAATCTGAAACCCGACTGTCAGGCTGCATTCATGGGCCTGCACTTGACGCAAGGGTCTACTGCATACCTTGAGGCGAGCTTGATCGGTGCTAACATAAAAATTTATACTGACTTTTCGTAGGGAACATGGATCTGGAATGCCGATCACGACCTCGATGATCCTAAGTCAAGCCAAACGAGTATTTTCTCCGGGCGTGGTATATTATCAGAATCCTACGGACCTGTGTGGATGATCGGAACTGGTACGCTTGTTCGTTTATCTAAGAACATCCACATCACTGACATGTATGTCAGCGTGTAAGTGTGCTGCAATCTACAGCTCAACAATTATGTTTATGATTTACAGCCGAGCACTTTGCTCTGTACCAATACAACCTGTACGGTGCTCAAAATCACTGGATTGGGTTTGCACAATGCGAGACAGTAAGCCTGTTTGTGACACGAGTACCCGCATTTTCTGAGCTGCAACGAATTAGCCCTACTATCAACCAGTTCCACCTGCTCCTCAACCTTACAGTGTCAATCCATCCTACCATGATCCAACGTATAACTCTTCGAGTGCATGGGCTATGAACGTGCAACAGTCGTGGGACATCACAGTGTTTGGTAACGTAGTTCCTCCATTCAAGTTGAAGATGTCTCATTCCTACTAGGTGCCGGGTTCTATAGCTTCTTCCAGGTAAGATGACACTGTTTCCTACTCGGATGTAGTCTGTTACTCACCTGGTGCCAGAACTATACCCAGGACTGCCTTGCCAACTATACCTGTCAAGATGGGATCTTCAATATTGATGGTGACTCAACGATCATGCTTTACAGCATTTCGACCGTTGGCACAACCTATCAGCTTTCGATTGAAGGGCAGGGTGTCATTAACGAGAAGAACAACCGAGATGGATTCCAAGAGACGTTTACCGCGTGGACGCGTTCGTGATCTGTTTCTGGTCACTACTTTTGTCCATCTTATTTTTGGGCTATTTTACATTGGACTGTAAGGAGAAAATGTTGATACCGCTTTCTTGTGAGATGATAATGTTTTTGTTTACCTTGAGCGATTGTCTTGAAAGTGTTGTTGGTACTTTGCCATCTTCTATGAGTAGCGGGTAACTTACGTGTCCGACTTGCGCACAGAAGAGAAGAACGTCTTGCTCAGCAGCGCGATGCTGCAAGACTTGTCGCATATGGACCGCATCACCCAACTCCAGGATGAGATTCAACGGGTGCGTACATAGTGAACGCCCCTCTTGCCAAACGATGACACCGTGCATAGCTCCTGATGATCATGTCGAGTAGCATCGGCTACCTGACCTCTCGCTCGACATTTCTCCAAGTCAGCCCAGACATTCCCATCACGAAATCGCGCAACCCGGACAAGTTTGACCCCCCAGACGTCTTTGAAGGTATGCCCCTCCATCCGAGTACCCCCACTCTGTAGCTCTAGTTTCCACTTGCGTCCTCACGCCCTTTCTCATCTAGCGAACAAACGGGAGCTCGTCGATGACTTGATCATCAAAGCAAAACAGATCGAAGTTCTCATCCAATCCCTCCCAGTCCCAGAACCCGAAGAAACACAGGTACGTCCGAAAAATAAAAATAAAAAGACACGCGTCGACACTGGTTTCCCATTCCTCAAGGCACACCGTCTGCAAGCACTCGAAGTCGCCGTGACAGAGGCAAACGAAGAGTACGTCCGGGCGGTGGACCGTGCGAGTGCGTCCTGCGTCTCTCGTCTCACCCCACGCATTCACGCTCTGGTAGAGAACCTCCATCACCAGTTTTCCGAGCTTTTGCGGATGTTGTTGGACAATGCGGACGTCGAGGTCGACCTGTCGTTGCAGACGCATTGATCGTGGACGCGTCGCGCGCTGATCACAAGGCGACACTGGCATCGGCTTATCGCCCGACCACCGGTTGCCCGCTTTTCTTCTCGACGGAATTTCTGTTCGTTCCGCTTGAGCTGGTGGTTGTCTTCACATTCCCAATCGGGTGTGGGCAGTAGTCGAGGCTTTGGCATGGACATCAACAGAAGTTTAATGCCACTGTTTTTCACTCGACTTGACGTCAGCGTTGGCAACGCCACTTGGCTCCGTGCCATAGCCTCGCCACTTTGGGTCGCTCTGGCATGGAAGCAATAAGCCACATTACTCTTCGTGCGATGAACCGAGTGAGTTATAATGTGCAGGGATAGGATGATTTTTGCAACCCGTCCTCGCTCACCCCACTCAACACTGCGATTTCATTTGAGAGCCATTACCGGACCATCTAATGAGGCAAGCAGGCAACGTCAAATACTGACGGCTTGGCTCATTAGGCGGCCTGGTCATGGTACGAATACCTCATTTACCACCACAGGCTCCGAGCAAGAATCATATTGGAGAGAAAGTCTCGTTGGGAATCCTACACCAGAATGTCCTCAGGCAACGTACACAAACATGTTCATGTCCTCGTCGTCCCGTCTTAGATACTCTTGTTCTACCAACCCATCAATCCGCTGCTTGATCACGTTTACCTCGGGCGTGAAATGATTCTTGACAGCCTCAATCGTCTGTGTCTTGAGCGCCTCGTACGTGAGCTCCTTTTTGGCTTTCATGATCCGTACGATGGCCGCGTCGAGATAGTGCTTGCGATCCGAGTCAATGTGAGACTGCGTGCGCTTCGACTCTTCAGGCTACAAACGACGACGAGTCAGAACATGAACGAGGGGGACCAGAGGATGCAGACGCACCGTATCCTTTGCCTGAATAGAATTAATATGGACCTTTGTCCTCGGATCCGTAAAGCCAGCATTAAAATAAAACACGTCGTCAACGTCGACGTCCCGCCCTGCTGGTCGTTTCCGGAGGACTTTTTTGTTCGCACACGCCAGACTCTGAAGGGTCCGTTTGAGTTCAGGTTCGTCTGGACCGAGTGTCAACGATTGTTCACATCTTGGGGTTTCTGCCTTACCCATTCCCGTGGCTTGGAGAATGTCTGCATACGCCATCTCCGTTTCGTCGTTGAAGAGGAGTAGCACCAGGGCCTGATATAGACTGACGGTCAAGTCTTTGGTGCTAGTGTTGAACCTTGCTTTCAGCGTGGCCGTGCCCAGGGAGTGGTCCCATTCAAGTCTGTGCCCCTGATGTTTTGCCTTGTAAAAGGAATGGTAGGACGCCAAGTCGGCAAGCATCTAAAGTATGCTCCATCAGGGGTACGCCATAGAGACATGGGGACGAGCGCACGGTAGGATGTAGGTGCACATCCGTCTGTCGCACCGTAAATGGCCATACACTCCGCTGGAGAACCATGACGGAAAGCTTCCGAGCACTGCTCGTCTCTGGAACCCGGCTGTGGTATTCTCTCAGTATCTCTCTCGAAAGAGCGAGATCATTAAACATGTGATCTCCTTGCCCAAACTCGGGATCGTATTCTGGAAGAATTCCTCAGCGCATGGTGAAGATAACGAAGCAGCCACTCACTCTCCTTTAATATCCGCAACACACCCTTTTCAAAGTCGTCAGATGCACTTTTCTCCAGCAACAGTCTCCTAGCCAGGGCTCTTGTATAAAAGGTCCTAAACACGTCCTTGTCGTCCGTGAACCTGTACAGTGCGAGCACCTTTTCCAGTGAAGACTCCCATTCCACGTCAGACACGTTCTGCTGTCCACGACGCATGAGTTTATCAAGATGTCGGGCGATGAGTTCCGCAGGTTTGTTCCGGCGAGCTTTGAAACCAGAGGCGAAAGCGTCGGTAAGTGCATAAGAAAAGGAGGGGTTCGGGCCTGAAGAGGAAACAAAAGAGTTTTGAAGCGCGTGGTCCGCAAACGTCTTGAAAGTCAAGATGCGTTCAACCGTGTCGTCTTCCTGCTTCGTGTCCTTGACAATGTCCCCTACGCTTGTCTATACACGGGCCGATATGAGTAGTCGCTGGATCAAAGTGAAATCTTGCATTACATGTATGTAGGATTTAAACTCTCCACAAAGTATATTCAGGCGGTCCAAGGCCTCAAACTGGACATAGATCGCACGGAGTTGACCTGTACCTCGCGCATTCATAAGTGGGCCAATAGCTGTATCTAGAATTAGGCGTAGACGACAATGCGATGAAAATCCACGCACCTTCCCTGGCGAGCCACTCCAACCTCGTTTCCAATAAACCTCTCCTGCACACCTGCACAATGTCGTGAGCAGTTTCCCCGATGCCACCGCAGACTGCTTCAGCTCTTTCTCGTTCTTGACTGATGCGTTCTGTGACGTGAACCAGAAACTGCTCTGCGCTAGAGTCGGGATTGTCCTTCATGGCCTCCCCCTCGAGGGCATAAAACGACAACGATTGTTCAAGGATAAAGCGCTCAAAGATGACAGCATACATGTCGTAGCGGAGGATATGCATGACGAGGTTCTTGATCATGTTGCGTTTAGGGTGAGCAGACCTGCACCCGAGTGAATGGGATTGCCTAACAAAAAGGACAGAGGGCTCACGCTTCGTTTCTTTCCCAAGTCAACCATTCAACGATGCCTGCACGGATGCAGTCGACGATGGGGCCATCGTTTAGTATTCGCTGCTTAAATGATGTAAAGGCAAGATTGCTGAGGGTATATATCGGCCACCGAAAGAAGATAATGTAAATCGGGCCACTAACCGGATACTCTGGAGGTGTGGACGCTTGAGGATGAATGCACGGTCGAGGTAAGCCAGCAAGGATTCCAAGATGGACTTGACGAACAAGGGTGAGGTGCATTGAGCGCATCTAAAGCGGTCGACTGAGACGCACCACCCTGTTTTCGAACCACTCGCAGACTTGGACGAAATGTTCCAACCAGTCCATAAGGTTGGAATTGTCCCTCAATGTCTCCAATTCGCGGAGTAAACGGACGTTGCAATGATCGATCTCCACGACTAGCAGCTCGTACAGTTTTTCTCCCTGGCCTGGGATTCGAACCTGTGAGCAACAGGTAGTATAGATACACTCGAATGACGCAGGCAACAATTCGGATTGTGTTCCCCTTGTAAGCAGAGATCGGGAGCACACCCTGAGACGCATGAAATCGCCTGAAGGTGCTGGGGCTCTTGCTAGGGAAAATATGAAGACTACAAAACGCGAAGAACGATCCTAGCTCACACATCGGGATCTGGATGTATATTCTGACTGGCCCACTCCTTTCCACAGCCTTGCCCTTTAGATCTCGCGACCTGCATGCCGAGCCAGAGTCAGAGTCGTGAGCCAAGCGTGGGGTCTTGTGTGGGTGAGATCCCAGCTGGGCATGATATTCGGCTACATTCTCGACGACACTCGAGCGATGAGCAGTAAAGGCATCGGACGTGCTCGGGAGTGCCAAGAGCCTCTCTACCGTCAGCATGTCTGTCGTGGGTGTGGGGCGACGGTTAGATGGTGCAATTCGTCGGTTCGGAGTTTGACTTGATGACATTCGGCTTAAGAGCCGAGAGCACACACACTTTAAAAATCCGGCAGTGATCGTCGGCGGAGGTCAAAGGCACGGCGGACATTCAATGCGGCTCGCCCTGCCGTGCGTCATCGCTTTCTGATTAGAGTTGTGTATTGTAGTCTATAAAGTTCAAACAACGAAGAGAAAGAGACTATCCATGCAGCAGGATACATATAGTGACAGACAACATTGCAGCAGAGCAAGTGGAAACAACACAGCTGTCACCTACAATTGCCAACCAACCAGCTAAAACCAATCTGTTCGTCGGATAAATTATCATCTGCGCAACATGCCGTACCGAACCAAAGCTTCCAACCGATGCGAAGTGGGTGTCCATGGGATGGCATAAAAAGGAATGGGGGGGCTTCTCTTTCCAGAAATTAGGCTTTAACCGGGGGAAGAACGGTTACGCCAGGCGCCGCTTCAGAGCATGACTTCGCGAATCTGTAAAGTACAATAAACTCGTAAGCATTGCAGGGACGCGACGCCCCTAAGCAGACATGGGGGACTTACATTTTTACTGACGATGGCACTGTTGAACCAGTCCGACACATTGGTGAAGCGATTTCCAAATTGTACGCGCGTTGCAAATAACGTTGAGAGTATTGTAGCAAGAATGGAATCCGAAGTGAGGTACCATAGATATACGGCAACGGGTAGATCAGTAAATGCCAAGCCGCACGTAGATGAGGCGGATAAAAACAAAGGGGAGGGGAAATTCCAAGTTTGGTGGCGACCATGTTATTATCCATTGAGATCGAGCAAAGAATGGGTGGGACAAGTTTGTGGCAACAACAACGGACGATTTGGTGTACAATGTGAAGAAATAGAAAAAAAAAGCAAATCAGATCAGTGCTGCAACCTCAAGATTGGATCGGAGAACGATGCTGGGGACAGAGAAACGTCGGCGAAAGGATGAAAGGATGAGCGCACGGTTGCGAGAACAAGGGCAAAAAGATGGGACCAGACAGGAATAGGACTCACTCTGTCCAGCACGTCAGCCGAATGGTCTCGCATGGACTTGCAAAGTACCCACCTTCGACTGCAGCCATCACTACCCTCAGCATCGCTGTGTCCGTTGCCGTTGTTACGCTGGGACAATGACGCTCAAAGCCAGTAAGCGAATGTACGCTCTTACGTACTGTACATATATCTCCCTTTCTTTGGAGCGACCTGCCTTTTGCGCGAGTCGCGAGAACCGTCTCCGAAAGTAGTCACGGCCTGCTTTTGCGTCGCCTGGTTCGCCTTCAAAGTCCTGAAACCAAACGTGTGAACGTGATACAAGTCACTACGTAAAGGGATCCTACCGGGAAGAAGTTTTTAATATCAGAATGAACGATCTTCTTTTGGAATAAATCATCCTTGTTGAGGAATAAGATCTATGGGCGAGTGGTGAGCAGAACCCTGAGAGTGCGTTTTGGCTAAATAAAATGCCTACTATTGATGTCTGCTTGAACCATTGAGAGTGACATATAGAATCCCAAATGGTCATCGCGTCTTGCATTTGGTTCTTTGAGGGAACGTGAGTGGGATGGAGAGTAAAAGGGGGATCGCTTACAGCATCCCGGTCTTCTACCAGACACTGGTCGTAGCCACTGAGACTGACCAAGAATAATATACTAGTGACGTCTTGGAAACAGTGTATCCACTTTCTTCGTTCGCTCTTCTGGCCACCGACGTCGACCATGAGCATTTCATGATCCTTGAGTTGAAAGTTGGTTTCGGTGATACCGATTGTTCGTGCGCGACATTGAACGATGTCTTGTTCGGATGGTAGGTAGGTGTCATGAAACAGGCGATCTAATTCCGGGAAGAAATATGCGAGACTGGGACAAGGGTCATTCCAAGCGAATCAAGATGATACATGTTCAGGGCTTACTTTTCCGGTAAAGCGGCCTCATTTCCCCGTTCATATGTTCTTTGAATGGCCTTGTCATCCCAAAGGCTCTTCAAGGGCTCATAATACATCCTTGGAAACGGTTGATAAGGTTGTGTGTCGCGGGCATTTCTGATGATGTCGACGTAGGGCAAGTGTGCTTCTGCGACTTCGAGGCCCATGTCTTCCATAGCCTCCAATACGTAAGCCATGCCGGTTGTTAGGTTGTTGAACACGAGTTGGCGATAGCTTTCGACTTCTTCTGAAGAGAATGGGACCCGATGTATGAGGCGCATTTGCTGTGTGGCGCCGAGTCAATGTGGGAGAGAGAGGTCATTTGGAGACACACCTTGAGGATGGTCGACTTTCCCGAGTCGCCCGAGCCCAGGAGGAGGACCTGAAAGAGGCAAATGAAGAATGCAGCGTTACGAGAGAGCGAGGACGCACCTTGACCTGACTGGCTAGTTTGGCCTTTGCCTAGGGGCCAGCAGAACTGTCAGGGCATGGGCAGAGAGGGCGACAAGGACGGACCTCCTTCATCAGCTTTTCTGCCTCGCGGTGTTTGCGCCTGTCATCCTCGGAGACGTCTGTGATACCGGTGGAAGAGAAACATACGCCCATGATGGCGCGAAATATATAGCAATTTTTACAGAAAAGCTGGAGCACTTGGCCCCCAGGCTCGTACACAGAACGATGGTGGAGAGTAAACAGCGATCAACAGCGACGCGATCGCAGTCGTTGTGGGAGGCTGAGGAGCAAAGGTAGTAAGCGATCAGGAGTCGGCAATTGAGCGATAATTTGGAATCCTGAGAGATGAAATCGTCCAGAAAATTTCCACCAACTAGCACTGGCTTGAAACATGAGCCTATAAGCAACAATGTGAAACATTTGACTAGCAAATGCGATCGCAGCGGGCAGACTAGTAAATCACATCACAGCCACACTCAAGTTGCAATGACCCACAAGCGACCAAGGACAGCCCAAGGGAGAGACAGGGACAAGGACGAGGAGGAAAGGCATCTCGAATCTGTCTTGTTCGGCGTACAAGACAATGGAAACCCTCTGCCAGACAACACGAGAGAGTTGGAGGACATGCTGGACTCTGATGTGTGTCTCCTCTCCATCACGCGTATCCTTGCTCATGGTCTCAAGCTGTTTTTCATTGATGATAATGCTGGATCTGCGTCGATCGAGACACCGTCAGAGACACCCGCTTGGGTGGATCCAGACGACACCAACATCCAGGTGTCCCTCGCATCACACACTCGTTTGCGCAAACTCCGTGATGCACCTGCAGAAGACACCGTCGGTGGTCGTGAATACGAACGCAGGTTACGGAGACAGTACGAACAAATCAACCCCACCCCAGACTGGGCATCAAACGCACGCAAGAAGCTGCACTTAAAACGTCGGCGTTCCGCGTCCGACTCAGAGCCAGAGGACGAGAACACCATTCCAGATCTTCTCGCTTCCACAGGCGGAATATCAGGTGGGAGGAAACCAAAAGTGTTGAGCCCAGGCGTCATCTCCGTTGACCGCCTGCGCGACGCCAACCAGGCTGCACCTGCCGAAGGTGAAATAAAATCCGTTCAGTTTCATCCCTCTCCCGAGATCCCCGTCCTACTCACTGCAAGCACGGACAGACGTCTACGTCTCTTTCACGTACGTGTTTTCCATTCCCGTCTACCCCAATCATAATCCCCCTGTTGCACTCTAGGTCGATGGCCTGACCAACCCCCACAAACAAACGCTTCATATTCCTTCCCTCCCAATAACACACGCCGTGTTCCACCCCACCGGTTCCTCCATCCTCCTCACCGGCCCTCGCCCGTTTTACTACACCTACGACCTCCAATCAGGCACCTCACACCGTTCACCGCGCGGTCTTTGGGGAACGACATTCACCAACGACCAGCCCCAACAGGGGAGCATGGACACGTGCGCGTTCAGCCCCACAGGGGATATTCTCGCCATCGCAGGCCGTCGCGGACACATCCACCTCGTCGACTGGCGTTCCGGCGCAGCACAAGTCATCGCCTCACTCAAGGCCAACGCGGGCATTCGCTCCCTGTGGTGGTCCCGCACAGGAGATGGCCCAAACACGCTCCTCAGCCTCACCGAGAACGCGCAGGTGTACGTCTGGGACGTTGGCCAGCGCCGCTGTGTCAAGCGGTGGCAGGACGAGGGCGGGTTCGGGAGCCGAATTATCGGAGGCGATCCACGCGGTGATTATCTGGCCATTGGGTACGTTTTTTTTTTCTCTTTTTTCGCTTGCCGAAACGGACGGGCGTTGGGGTTTAGATCCAACACCGGCCTCGTCAATGTATACAGTGCAGAAGGCACCGTGTCCCTCTCGACGGCAAAACCCAAACCGCTCAAAACGCTCGGCAATCTGACGACCAACATTTCGTGTTTGCGATACAACCATGACGGACAGTTGCTCGCCATGGCGAGCAATGTCAAAAAAGACTATATGCGTTTGGTACGTCGTTTTCCCGCAAGCTAACCTGTATCCAAGCGACCGACATGGGACATGCAGGTGCATCTTCCCTCTCTCACCGCGTTTGCGAATTGGCCAACGAGCAGCACACCACTGGGTCATGTCACTTCGATAGATTTCTCAGCCACAAGCGAGTATCTCGCCATCGGAAACAATCGCGGCCGTGTACTGCTGTACCAACTCAGAGATTACGGCGCGTAATAATGATGACTGGGATCACATTACAACAATGAAAAAAAAATTACAGGACGGACCACGAGGACATGCACTGTGTGATTTAAACGAAGCGAGAACAATGCACACGCACTCTCGTCAAACGGGGGAACGTGTGCGCCGGCCAGCATAGCGCGTTAGTAACTCGGTGTAAGCACTGGTTATCTGCACGGATCACCAAGGCGGGGCGCTGCATTGTGAGTGCTGTTTTGTCATCGCCCATCGGACACACCTTTTCGGCCCGTGGTCTACCATCTGGAACGAACCGACAAAGAACGGTCGCACACTCGAACCATCGTTTTGCGTCGTCGGCCGAGGAGGCGCTAATAAACACTCAATGTCAGCCAAACACGAGACGGGGAGAGGACAAACTGCAGGCATTCCACGCCCGTATTGTAAGCAGTGCTGAGGAGCCAGAGCCGTTCGTCGACCGGGTAAAGCTTGGCACGGTCAGCAGATCAATCAGAAATGTCCCGTCAGAGCGAGACACTGACTGGGTTGCCATTTCCCACCAAGTGACCATGCTCTTCCAAGACAGCGGTAGCTTGCTCCATGTACTGAATCGCTTTTGATCGGTCAGCAACAGTGCCTTGAGACAGCAGAATGGTGCATATTGATCGCAGCCACCGTGAAAACTTTTCCAGGGATAAGTGGCTATTCGTCAGACACGCCGAGAGGATTCCCTAGGGCTCCGTGAGTGTTATTGGTCGTGAGAGCGAGTGCGGCCCGCACCTCGAGGGCTTCGTACAACACTAGGGGGTCGATCCGTGAGCACTTGTGAAAACGTTCGAGAATAATGAACCCCTGCCGTTGACTGGACAAGCCTTGTTTTCCCACTACGAAATGGAATTCAATTTGGGAACTGAGCGGGTGGCCAGAGAGCTGACCAATATATCGCAAAAAGCTTCAAACGTGATAAGAGCTTGGTCGTCTGTGTGCGTCGCCTCCTGGCCTTGAGAATCAGACTCCATTCCGATCGTTGCGGTAATAGCGACCCACTTTGATCGTGGCCAATACAAATCCCCAGTCTTCGAGTCGAGAAGCCGTCTCAACCGCAAAAACACGCAAAACATGCAAAAATGAGCGGATTTGTGGCTGGTTATCGGCAGGCACCTTTGGAAGCACATCCATGACTCGGGTTCTACAGTCATTGATGTCCGTCAAAAGCGCTTCCGCGGCTTTGCCCTACTGTAGTCCAGTCACGGGAAGATATATTTTCCGAAAAACCTACCCTCGCACTGTCTTGTGACATATGTTCACGTGCGAGTATCACTTGGCGCTTAATGAGCAAAAGGAAATAGGGCTAAAAAGAGGGTACGACACCTCGGCCCGCAGTCGCGGCAAAGGACGCGTTCGCAACATATACATGGATGCTGGGTTCCACGTCCACGAGCGTTTTGGAGATATAAAGCTCAAGAAGCTGATTGCGGCTGGATGAGAAATACATCAACGCCACCAGCGGAGAATACCGACCTGTCTTGCGGCGTCGAACGCTTCCGATACTTGTTCCCCTTGGTCCTCCCAACTGGAGCAACCCTCGATCGCGGAATTGTATGCCGTACGCCAAAGCCAAGAAATGTCGCGGATCACCATTGTCCCAGCCTCGTGGGTCACGGATTCAACAAGTGACATGGCTGGGACGACATGTCAGAACGGAAAGGCATGTGTGGGATCGTCACACACCATGTTTAAAATAATCGAGTAGCATTCTCACAAGGGAACGCCTAGTAGAGTGAACGCAAGATAGCGAGAACAACCCGGCAACGTACACGTTTGCTCCAGGCTCTCCGAGGAGTTTGAGGTTCAGTCTGATAATGCATCTGATCAGTGTCATAGACTCCGTCACGGAATCCACGTTCTCGCGGAGCGTAAGCGTGTCCAGTAGGCATATGAGCACAGATAGGAGTAACCCTTTCATGTCAGATTCGTGTGAAAGCCTGCAAGCCAGAAGGAGCATTCGACGATCGAAATCGGGAGCCTCGACCATTTTCTTGACCGCTCTAGTCGCTGATCACCCATGTAGGTCAAACACAGCATGCAACAAGTGTCAAGGCCAAAAATTACCATCATCTTCAAGACCTGAACAAGGCATCAACAATGATCACGCCACGCCAACAGGAAGGCGGCCACAAACCCTGCCGTACCGCAACCAGAAACGCCACATAGTGTGTGGGCGCGCCATCTTGGGGGCATCGTCTGATCGTGGCCATCGCTCGAGCATACTCCTTTTGCTGGAGTTGACACATCGCAGCTTTCCGAAAACATTTTGACATTGAGGAAGCGCCCAGGCTAGAGAAAAGGGCGTGAGTGCCACACATGAACCAATCAGCTGCTTCTGTCCAGCGCGATGCATGGTAATGACGGTCGCCGTATTGCCATATTAACTGAAAACGAACCTTAAACTACGGCATGGGCAAAGGGATGTAGGGTTGGACATACAGTGAGACACACGCTCGCACCGGGCTTGGACAGCTCAATCTCAGACGCACAAATGTCTAATGTGGAAGGGCAAAGGTGTCACCAAATCAGTCTGTGCATGGGATTGTCGGATAATTGCCTTTGAACGAATCGTCTAGATCCTTCAGTGCTTTTGTGTGGTCATCCCCTTTTGAACAGTGAAAGAGTAGAAAGAGTAGAAGCTTCTCGATAGATGGAACACTCGCGGTGCGCTCTATCGCTTTGCACAGACACGCCCTTGTTGCGGCACTCACCAGCTTGCTGTGGGGACTGATAAGTCAAATGAGTCAGCCGGACCATGACATACTGATGGTGAGAAAGGGCTCGTAGCTCTTGCAGCATGCTTTAATGAACTCAGCAAGAGAGATAAAGCAGAGTGTGCGAGCTGACTCAATTAGGTCTTGCTCAGAAAAGGTCAAGTTATCAATTATAGCTTCGAGAGCTATGATGCACGTAAGCGATAAAACGCCCCATCAGCAGAAGAGGGTCACGCATAACAGGGAAGATTGGCTCACTGCAAAGAATCACGGCATCCCCAGCTTTTCGCCGCTTCACCACAGCCAACTTCATCCAGCGGAGTTGCTGCTGTTCGGAACTTGCCTAACGGGGAGCGTGTGAATTCCACAGGTGAGATGGGAGCATGAAATTGATCCCTTACGGGTTCTACAGAAGTGTCCATGGTTGCAATAACTTCATCTAGCGCAGCCTCCGCTCGTACCAGATTCTCCGGGTCTTGTGATGACGCCAAAAAGTATCCACGAGCTTAGGGAATGTGGACAAGGTAATTAAGTTGTGGTTAGTTTCCACATTCAGTTATATCCACATCTTACCCAAGCTCCTGAGAACGGATTGCTGGGTAAATTTGCTTCAATGTCAAACGATCCCTAATGGTATCGTGGAACGGACCTTGAGCTCCAATAATTCGGGAGTGGCCAAACAATCCAACGGTTCGATTATTTGGAATGCCTTTTTCAACCACCGCAGAGCATCAGGTGCTTTATTGCCTTCCGCAAGTGGTTTCCCGCTTTGCGCACAAGAGCGCAGTATAGATTTACCGATATCGAGTAGCTTCGTCACCAGGACCTGCCGCTAGGAGAGACGATGATATGTGAGCTGCGCCAGAGAGATACCGTACACTTACGTCACGGACAGAGAGCAAAGCCAATTGTCTTTCGTTTTCTGTGCGTAAAAAAGATGAGTCCACTCCTTACGGGTTTAGCTACGATTGGGATTCGAACCCGTGATCTTGTCCGCCATGAAGGTCGCGAGCCCTTCATTCTTCTCCCTCCATGCCTGTGTGGGTGTCGGCCAGAATTAGCATCATCATTATGGCGTTGCATGCCCTAAAGAGTGCAACAGCCTCACAACTTCCATTCTGCCAGAGAAATAGACGATGGTCACGGATGCCCTGGCATGCAAATGGTGGCCGTCTGGATCGTCTACATTTTTCAGCGCTTCTTCATACTGGGCAAAAACGTCAAGGGCCGAAGAGAACGAAGAAGCAGACAATAACCTTGGCTGCGCTGGCCAGAACGCAAGCGGCTGATTCGTTATTTCCGGCCTCTAGGTCCGCGGTGCGGGTCAAATTGCGGCCATCTTACCAGGTATGACGTACCTGAGAGCGTTATGGCTGTCTTGCAAGCTATCTGAAGCACATGCATCAAAGCTGTAATCGGGGGTGGAGGGGGGAACAAACTTTACGAGCGTAGGAACGAACCTTCAACGGTGGGTTTCGCTTCCAGCCCGGCCTCCATCAGACGGAAGGCCGCAAGACGTACTATGCCAGCAGGGTTAGACAGCAGACGAGAAATCTCACATGCACACCCCAAAATGCCCTACATGCAGCAACGATGGGACGACAGTTGCCATCGGAACCTTGACGGAATAACCCGGAGGCGTTCCAAAGGTTGACGCCTTTGTGACACACTGAGGGCAACGTTGTTGACGAGCGTGGACGGAACACACCTTCCTGATCAAGTGCGTCGGCTAGATCGCTCTTTTTGCTCGACTTGGGCCGCTGGTCAGTAAAAGACTGTGCTAGTGATGTAATATGAGCAAGGTTTTTAGCCACATGTGTATCGTCGTCGGACAGAATATCGCTGAGCTTGGGTTTAATCTTGATCAACGCATCTGGTCCGAAATGAGCCATCTGCGCCCGGAGGTCAGATAAGGGGGCACTTGCCTTGAATCTGGTCGTATACAGCCTGTAAATTAGGGCCGTGTCGTGGCTTTGTGCCCAGAGACATGTTGATGCGTTACGGGAGGACCAAACGGGTGTGGGTGTCCACTTGTCACGAAAATAAATAAATAAATAATTCATCTATTGTTCTACGTCCATCTCCTGAATGTCGGAGGAGTATTCTGCGCACAAGGGAAATCTCCGCCAGGTCGCCATCAGGGTCAGTGTCACAACGCCATGCGCTATTCCCGCTCATAAATCCACAGGAAGCGCACAGAGATGGCGTGTTCGCTGGACTGACTTCGGGACTCACAGGAGGTAACACATCGCAATCTCACGCAGGCTGCTGACACAGACACGGTTCCCAGCATTACTGGGCTCGCGGTTCATGGGTTTCAACCGCAACAAGACCATTCTTTGCGGTGTTCGTGAGTAGGAATGATTCAGATCGCCTCAGACCTTGTGTTGTGACACTCCACGCAGTTACGGGACTGCTCTCCGGATATTTCTTTACGCAAGCGTTTGAGGCGTCCAACATCTCCCGAATAAATACCGCTGCGCATTCCGAGTTGCTCGGTGACCATGACCAGCTGAAATGATCGGAGGTGGTCAGGTACTATTGGACCGTAAGCACGTCTAGTACTACCGACAGCGCTGGAAGGGCCATCATATCAAGCACATGGGCCTGTCAGTGCCGAAAATATGTGTTCTCTTCTCTAGGCTGTCCCTGATAAATGCAGGAGAAGCAACCGAGCTTACTGTCACTGATGCTGTGGGACAGCATGCAGCAAATAGGAGTCGTACCCAGTCCCAATGTGTCCCCTTCATCCTGTGCATTCGATCGTGCGGCCATCGCGCGTCCAACGGGTCCACCATCGTAGGCGTTCGAATACGTCTGCATCGAGCCTTACCCTTTGCGGATATGCGCTCATATCACTGCTTCACCGCGCCCATGGAGTCACCCAAATGGCGTCAAGATCACACAAGGCAGCCAGCCAGGTTTTTATACAGTAGTTAGGAAATAGCGTAATGTATCATCATCAGGATGAAATGCGTGTGAACAATGCAACAGAATGGGTACAATGCAGCTTGAATGAATCTATGCTAGGATGAATCGAATGTTCGTAACAGCGAATGCAGCAAGGATTAGATAGGAAGGAGGGTCAACGCGTCAATGCAACGGTAATATGCATTAAAAAGAAAGATAGGATCAAAACTATCTGCCATAAGACCAATTATAAGGATACACGGGTGATCCCCGTTGGCTTGACGAGGCGTAAAAATGCACACCAGGCGGTCCGGCGTTTGCAAATGGGGCAGAGGGGACCACGTTGTCCCTCAGAGGCGGGAGCTGTAAGGAGCTATCTGCTGGGGAAATGTAAGGTGGCACATTAGGGAGTTTTCGCGACCAGATTGCATCGGTGATGTGCGGCAACGGTGCCTGTCGGACATGCAAGTGGCTTTCATGTGGGCTCACGGAAGCGGACTGAATGTCGATGGGCATGTACGACGGCGGTGGTGGGTACGATGTTGCAAAGGGCGGTGGTTGGAAACGCCGTAGACGTGCCTTTCTCTGCATCCGTTCTTGTTCTTGTTCTGTACCGATGGACGAACCAGCCAAGGAATAGTAGTAGAGATGCTGGAAGAAAAAATAGGTGAGAAATTTCTGACAGAGATGGAAACACAACGTACCTGTGGCACATTGACGGGTCGGTCCGCTCGGTACGCAGCTACCAAAGTTTGAGGGCGATTCTCATGCATGGCGGGCAATGGCTTGGTAGACGAGGTCATGCGGGTATTGTGTGGAGACGAGGATGAAGTAGAAAGTGACATCTTGGCAAAGGATTGCAATGGTTCAAGAGGAGACGTAGAACTAGGACCAGTAGAGATGCCGTTTTCTGGAATATGCAGGGTCATTCCGGTTGGACGTTTCAAGGGCGGGAGCTCATTAAAGGAGGTAGAGGTGGGAGAGAATGCATCGGCAGCGGAACGCTTTGAGCCAGAATTGGGAGAAGGTGACAGGGGTGGATTGATGTGGAATTGTGGTCGGAGCGAGACATTGGTCGAAAAGGAAGGACGGATGTACTGTATGGGCGAGGTGGACCGCGCGCGACAGTTGGCGGAGGGATACCTCGATCGGGTTGAGCGCATGGCAGGGGTAGAGACAGCGGGCTGTAACCGACGACCGTTTCGATAACGCGACCGCGATCTGCGCCATTTCTGACTCTCAGATTCCTTTGCGAGGACGAGGCCTTTGAGCAGGTTGAGCCAGGATTCATACTTTTTCCCCGAGACGTAGAGGGAAAAGTCTACGCCCATAAGAAACTCTCTCTCCATCCGGTTGATCTCGCCCAAGTCGATACCGGAGACCTCGGACCAGGTTTTGTTCGTGTACGTATTGCTGTGATGCGGAGATGAGAAGGGAAGAGAAATGAGGGGGAGACGCACTCGTCCAAGAACTTGTTTGCCATCATCAAGGCGGCGACCGCGATACGAAACTCGCTTCCAGGGAGACCGGCAGTGAACCGGTTACGTTCCTTGAGACACCAGATGTAGTGCAGGGAGAGGACGATGACGGACTGGCTGACTTGGGTGGTCTCGAGCAGCTTTTGCATGAACTGGACAAAGGTGTGAGAGGGGTTGAACTGCAGGGGGGAAGACGAGGAGGGTGCTTCGGGCGAGTACGGTGGAGACGGTATTTGTGATCTCGGCCGTGTGGCGGGGGGTGCGGAGGAGAACCAGAGGTAGCAGACCATCTCGCACGTCTTTTCTGCAACAAAGCTAGCGGGTCTCTTGAGGGACGTGTCGAGCCAGTCGATCAGGTTGGACGCGTCGCGGGGGGATATGGGCCAGTCGGGCGAGTCTGCGGTGGACGCGTCGCGGGACTGGGGTGGCGTGACGGGTGCGGGATAACGCGAGCGACATGGGAGATGGCGGTCAAAGTGTGCGATCGGGGGGAGGGTCGTCACGCGGGGGTGGTCGGGGACGAGTCTCGGGAGTGCGGCGGACATGGGCGGGGTGGGGAGGGATGAGGAGAGGGCGGGGCGGGGTGTGCGGGGCAGCGACGGGGGCGTGTAGAGGGCCATCCTCGCAAGAGACAATGGTCGACTGCCATCGTCATTTTATAAAAAAGGAGTCGATTTGAAGGACGAGTATCCGCTTAGAGACGACAAAAAAAA
>JBBPTN010000309.1:0-22822 GCA_038094075.1 Xerocomus spinulosus | reverse complement strand
TATGCAAAAATTAATAGTATTTCTACATGTCAAAATGATTAAATAAATGGAAAATGTAGTGATTTGACATGATTTCTAGCTCAAACATGAGCTAGACCTCACACCCCCTACAGAAACAGCCTAGAATCAATCCCACATCTCATTCATTCAATTTTGTGTAAACACTGTTACTTGTGCTACGGCTATCTATGGTGATGGAGACAGAGACAGCAATGGAGATGGAGGCAGCAATGGAGATGGCAATGGCAGTGATGGTAGCGAATTCGTCAACAGCAATAGTGGTTTCTAGTTATGATTGTGCTTATTTGCTATATGATAAGATCACATTTTGGTTTGATTTCTAGATGACTACAATCTCACCTATTCGCTCCATGATAAGATCATCCAACATGCTGACAAACACTCAAAAAGTTTTTCATCCAATCAGAGTGAGTTTCTCACAGAATGTAAGGCAACATAAGTCGGTACAGTAGATGCGACAGTTATTTCATTTGAGATGCTTCACTAATGTACTACCTAAGTTTGGATTACGTGAGAGTAACAGTGTGATGCATGGGCCTGCCATACGAAATATTGCACCAGACGTAGTGGGAAGGAGTCTGCACCGACATTTAAGACTCCGCCCGGAAGTCCCCACTGTGTCTGGGAATGAGACTATATAAGAGCTCCCCCCTCTGGGCGGAGTTGAGATACCATCCGCAATCGTCAGAAACCTGCTGTGTCTCAGCGTACGTCTCACACGATTTCCCTATCGATGGCGAACTCGGTCTTGACTGACGCTTCTGGATTTATCTAGACTATCGCTCAGTGATATCCGTAAACGTACGCCCTCGTTCCCTAAGTCCACCCCATTCCCATATCGTTTTCATCCTAGACCTTGAACCGACGTCGACCTGCAGATGGCTGACAAAGTGATCAAATCGCTCATCGCCGAGGCCGTCAAAGGCAACACATGGACGAAGTTTGCCAACCCCTCAGCTGCCCGCGGCAAGACGGCATTCCCCAAGACGCAGGTGGAGCAGGAGAGGTACGGCATCCGCTTCGACTACGACACACTCGTCGAGAAGGACGGGCAGGAGTACCACACGTTCAAAATGCAGCCGAACCAGGGCAAGATCCCATCGTCCATCAAAAACTGGAGGGACAAGAACGGGACTGACGCCGTCATGGCGACGGTCTGGGTCAAGAAGGATGCGACCATAGAGGAGGTCGAGAAGGCCCTCCAGGACGCTAGGGAGGTGTTCAAGAATTCCTAAGTGTCTTTAGTTTTCCTTGATGCCGCCACTGCGTCTGCCCGCCTCATGAGGTTTATCAAACATAGTGTACATACCATGTATTATCAGGATGTCAGCAATCCGCTGCCTTTTGCCATTAGAATAGTAGATTGTATGGATTTTAACATTATCGTCGATGCGGACGGATTAGATTTACGCAGATGACTCATCAGCAGGCGGGATATTTTGTCACACGGCGTCAAGTCACGCCAGACAGATCGGCAAATGTCCTTCCAGACCTCGCTCTCCGCACATGCGTTACCCCCTCGCGCGCTCGACGGCCCTCCTCCGCACCACTCTCTCCCCCTTGCGTTCAGCACGTCCTTGCACGTCCATCTCCATCTCTGCTCGAACCTCTCGACGGCTGCCACGTCGTACGTTCTCAAGCATGTCAGGCTGCGGGCATGATTTCTTCAACTATACGTCAGGGCGCTGGCTGTAAGTCTTATACATGTCTCCCCTCGCATGAGCCCATGTCCCTGATGCGCCGATTCTCGCACGTTCTAGCGTTAACGAAAATGTTCGCCTCGCAGAGCGCACGCGCGAGTTCGACGACAACGAGCTGCGTCGTCTTGCGGCACAGTCTGTCGGTCGGACACTCCAGGATGTCGACACCATGACGAAGCTCGACGAGGGCGGTTTCAACCGCATCTTTCTTATCACCATGCGCGATGGTTTCCGGATGATCGCTCGCATCCCGTACCCCGTCACGGTCCCCGAGTTCTACGCTGTCGCCAGCGAGGTTGCCACGATGCGCTTCCTCCGTGCCAAGGGCCTGCCCGTGCCCCAGGTTTACGACTACTCTCCTACGCCGGACAACGCTGCCAAGACAGAGTACATATTCATGGAGTTCGTCACGGGTACCAAGCTCAGCAACGTATGGATGGAGCTGGAGGGAGCGGAAGTCGCCTCGGTCGTGCGTCAGATGGTTGAGCTCGAGGCTCGAATCATGCTGATTCCCTTCCCGGCTGGCGGAAGTCTCTACTATGCTGACGACCTGCAGAAGGCAGCGGGGAGGACGACGGGCGTTCCGATGCCTCTCGACGACGAGCACTTCTGTATCGGTCCAGACGCGAGGTTGCCGATGTGGTATGGGAGGAGGTCACAGCTCGATGTGGACCGAGGACCTTGTACGTCTCGCTCTCTCTCTGTATTGAAAATTTCCGGAACTAATCGAGATTTATCATATAGACGAAAACGCAGAGGCGGCGCTCGCAGCCGCCGCATGCAAAGAAGCAGCCTATCTGGAACGCTTTGGTCGGCCGCTACTCCCCTTCCAGCGCGAGCGAAGGGAGGCCTATAGGTACGAGGAGCAGTCGCCATTGGACCACATCAAGAATCTAGAGCTCTACCGTCGCATGGCCCCCTCGCTCGTGCCCGAGAAAGCATCCCTCCGCGCGTTCTGTATGCGCCATCCTGACTTCCAACCCAGCAACGTCATGGTGTCGACCTTGCCAGACTCACCAGGCTCGCCAGGCTCTGGCCGCTGGAGGATCGTCGGCCTGCTCGACTGGCAACACACTGCGGTCCTACCCCACTTCCTCCTCGCCGGTATACCGGGTCGTCTGCAGAACTATGGCGACCCGGGCTCGCAGACTCTCACCCCGCCGTCACCGCCGGAGAACATGGACGAGCTGCAAGAATCCGACTACGCAAAGGTCTACGGGCGCTACCACGCCCGTCTTGTCCACTTCCACTACGCCAAGAGCACGATGGAGCTCAATGAGCTCCACCACGACGCCCTATCAGACCCGGTGTCTATCTTCATCCGCCGCCTCTTCGACCGAGCAGGTGCTCCCTGGGAGGGCGAGACCCACGACCTGAAGGCTCTGCTGGTCGAGGCGACGGAGAAGTGGGCCGAGCTTGCAGGGGCTGATGTGCCGTGTCCGGTCGAGTTCGAACCTGACGACGTGAGCAAGACGAAAGCGTTGAGCAAAAGGCTGCGGCTGTCGGACGGGAACTTTGCCGGCTGTCAAGCCATTATCGGCTTCGAGACGGAGATGTGGGTGCCTAACGAGCACTACGAGAGGAGCAAGGCCCTCGCCGAGCTTCTGAAGCTGACGGTGTTGAAGGAGGTCCCGGCAGGAGAAGCCCGAGACAAGGCTGAGGCGAATTGGTTCTTGGATGATATGAATGAGGACGATTACATGTAATAGGTAGTCCGTTTCCGGAATATCCCATGCTGTCGTTTTAAATTTCGTCGAGTTTGCCATTGTATATCAACGAGGAGGATGACTGTCTTGTAGACAGATCTGTCATCTCCACGCGTGCATCCTTCGGCTCTACCCACAAGTGGGAGTGGGGCGGGACCAGGGGGCAGTGGATGCTTCCTCCTCTCTATATCATAGGTGTCGGATGATCCTGCGTACAATGTCCAAAGTCACAGCTGTAAGCGGTACAAGGGTTGCCGGGAAGATACAGTACCAATAAAAATGTCAATCCATACTATATTGCTCGGCGGTTGTACAACGAGAGTTCAAAGAAACAAGATCAGTGGAGTATATACGGATGGAACGGACCACCCATGGTCACCGGCATGGACAAGAGATGTTTTGTACATAGATATCTTCTGCATCAATCTGCGAGAATGCGATCGATCATGTCTTTGCTGACATGCACGCGAGGTGTAAGCTGACAAGGGAAATAGTTTGGGTGGCTGGAACAGCAGAGGAACAAGTCAAACAACAGAAGACAGGTAGGGGCATTGTTCTGGCGTACTCTGTAACACCACTGGAGAATGTCGCCTTGAACGTGATGTCATTTCCGTCTGCGTCCTTGGCGAGATGAAAATCGAGCGTAGCGAGCATGGTCACGATGGCGCTCCACAAAGAGGCATCCGCGACGTATCGACCTAGGATTGATCGATCGATTAGTAGACCGTGTTCTCAGCGTGCCAAGGACCCACCTGGACACTTCCGTCTCCCGAATCCAAAGACAAAGTCTCGAGGATCGTCGTCTGTCAACATCCCTTCCGAATTTAGAAATCGTTCAGGAAGGAACTTGTCTGCGTTGGGGTAACGAGTCTCATCGTGTGTCATTGCCCTACAGAGATCGTGAACAGCTTATTTTCATTCTGTGAAAAGCATACCACATGTTGACATAGATGGATGCGCCTGACCGCAAGTCGATTCATATGTGCGGAGAGCATGCATCTGAAGACGCACCTTTTGGTATGTAGTAGCCCTCGTATACATCGCTCGACATGACTGCATGGGCAAAAACTGTTTATATATTCAGTTGCAGAAGGATACATCTTTATTTCAGTACGCACGCGGTCCCACTGGTCTCCATCTCATCGTCTCTCGCAGGATTGCCTCGACATATGGCAAAGATAGTCTGTCGTCAAAATCGGGGAGTCTGTCTGTTCCAATGATAGTGTCGATTGACACCTGGGCGCGTTTCCAAACGTGAGGGTTCTCGACCATTGCGAGGGTGAACGTCATCAATGTTGAGCTTGTCTGTGCATCCTGTAAGCAATACGTTTGTCCTTGACAGAACTCGTACGCACCGTCTCTGCAG
This sequence comes from Xerocomus spinulosus, assembly GCA_038094075.1. NCBI lineage: Eukaryota > Fungi > Basidiomycota > Agaricomycetes > Boletales > Boletaceae > Xerocomus > Xerocomus spinulosus. The sequence continues at coordinate 18,029 of JBBPTN010000309.1, read as the reverse complement.
AACCTGTGTAGGTAAACAGTTGATTCAACTCTCGTTAAGTACCATCTGTAATACCTTACCTAGAATAGCAGTTGCAGAAGCATGCTTGAGGGCGAGCTCGTACTCGGAACGATATGGACCACTGAGTTTCTCCATCCGAGGGATATGATCCGATACCATTGCTGCATTCACCTCGTCTCTGCACTCCTATAGAAGCGAATTTTTCGTCAGAATCATACAATCACCAACTCACACGATGCTCACCATGCGCATCTTCGCATGATTGTATGGCAACTCGACTATCTTGCGCTTCCATTCACGTGCCTCCTTTGCTTCGCGCGTAAACCACGAACATGGAAACCACTCGGGTATGTCAAGTACTATCACAAAGTGTGTGAGGGAGGTCATTTCAGTTGACTAGAGGGACTCACAAAATGGGAAAAACCTGATAAGGAGTACTTTCCCAGGTTTTAATCCCTGGAGGGACGTCTCGATGTAGCTGTAAACATTTGACACCAGAGGATCGTGCCGTGAGCTTGGTTCGTAGTCGTATACCGCAGACATGCCGATTGCAGCAGAAAACCTGGCAGAATCCAGGTCACCTCTGAAGTCATTCCGTCCATATCGACAGTCTTACGTTTGGAAATGGGATGGATACTCGTTAGGGTCATCGATAACGTTGCGAACGAGCTGGCGTGCTCTATGGAGCTGAATTGGGCGAAGGCCGAGGGCAGCGTTGGCACGAAACGACTGTTGGAATATCCGGCGGCACAGCCTCCAATGTTCACCATACTGAGAGGTAGAAAAGTTACAATCGTTTCCATAGCTAGAACGTTATCAACAATTAATCATCGGTCCTGGAGACATTGATATGAGGGACTCACGGGACGACAGTAGGAACAAAAGGCCGATCGGAATATATCCTCGACCGTTTCTCCAGCAAGTCTGTGGCGATGGATACCGAGTTCAGGACGATGGCATCGGTATCCAAAAGTCGAACATATATAAAGTCGCCTAGATACATTTTAGTTACACTACATGTTCGCATTGAGAGATGTGACCTACCGTACTTTTCCCTCCAGTCTGTGAACGTCACATATGGCATGCGAGTGTTGATAGAGAGCACGTTTCCCAAGAGTGGGAGTGCGGTAGGACCAGGTGGGAGAGGATATCTCTTCCGCTCGATACGGTGTTGGACAATTCTGCGGACAATGTCAACAGTTACTACTATTGTGAGCGGTAGCACCACTGCCGCCTGGATGGCAGGCGAAATGTGCCACTCCATTCCTCACCGTGTGTAAGGGAATAAGAAGGGAATCCATCTAGTTATAGACGCGGTGCTGGTATTAGTAGTGAACGTGTGAAAGAACCAGTGTCAAGGAACATCTTGGAGTACTGTACCAGTACCAGTACTACTGCGACACCACTGATGAATATACTAACCCTACATTTGTTACTTGAAGATCACCAACTTAGTACGTAGTCTTTAGAAGTGGGTGTGCATCATGACTACTAGTACTCAAAGTTAGGGTTGGACTCACCTATGACGACTAGATCTTGTGGAACACTGGAAGCTTTGAGAAGCATTCAACGCTCGATCCTGGACAATCATATGTGGTTGAGAGCAAACTTCTCGAGGTCGATTGAATTTTGTACTCTTTGCCGATACTCACACGTGCATGGATCACTTTTCTTATAGACGCTGTGACACTGCCTCACTTCCTGTGTATAGATGGGAATGCATATAAAAGCGTTCCAGGTATGTCCGTACTACTTCGACGTTCCAGGTTCCCACTCTGATCTACTATGAATCACTGTTCAGACACTGGAATTGTACGTTGCACCAACCCTGGGCTTGTCGTGCAGCGAGAGCAAGACCATGAAAAAACACAAGGACTCAAGGGCATGTCACAGGACGCGTTTTCTTCCCAAGACTCAGAAACGCCGACAGAGATGCTCGTTGTTACGAGTGCGCAAATTTACATTCGATTCACTGCAGTACGACTAACGACGGCGTAGGCATCCAAGCAACAGATCTTGCCCTCAGTCTTGCGCGAACACCTGCAGGTTTCTACGCTGCAGTGTGTCATAGTGGGCTTGAATGGAGAACCGAAAGCAAGCCTACCCTAGCAAGTGATGATACCATAGAGTGGAGTGGACAGATCCCAATGTAAGACCTCCGTTCCTTGACCAATGTCGATGCCAATTCTTTACAGACCTTCCGATCTGACGACTGACGTTTCTCTCACGGTCTATGCGTCGTTTGAATTTGAACCAACGCTAGGTAAAGGGGAGCGATTGCGAATGTTGACAAGCACCGTCGGGAATTTACTGGACTACAGCTCAAAAAAGATCCGTGAGTAGGACAGAGTTTCAAGGTTAGATCATGCGCTCACAAGTCACAACACGACAGCCTTCACATTCCGAAAGGATGAGAAAGATAGCTCACCTTGTTCTTCCCTACTGGTGACCGTCGGATGGCAGCCTATCAATTCATCACCATCAGAAATCCTACAACCTCATCACGTAAGTTTATAAATTGTCCAACCATCCTCGTCGACCAACCGATGTCTGCATAGGTTCCTACAGGCCCTCACAGGCAGCTAGAAGACTGGACAGACCAAGGCCACACTGCTCTTTTACAATATCAAAAACATGGGGCGGAGTTGGATCTCAGGCATGCCATTGAACGGTTTCAGGCCACGCTTTATATTTGCCCGCTGGACCATCCTTGCTACGCTGTAGCCCTATCAAATCTGGCGATGGCAGAATTCCATCACTGTCAGTCCAGCGGTAGTGACACTCCCCTTGACGATGTGATCACATTGTATCAGAAAGCACTTGTCACCCGTCCGTTTGGCCACCCCGACCGAGCTCGTACATTAGTCGAACTTGCTGCAGTGCTTGTGGCACGATTCAAACGACAGCGGGATGAAGTTGATGAAGCGGACGCTGAGGTCTTGCTTCATGAGGTGATGGACCTCAGTTTAGCCGAAAGTCATGAGCACCGAGCAGCAGTTGCGATGCTCCCGCTGGACGATGGACAGAAAACAAAGGCTGTCCAAGTGATCGATCGATCTTCTACGCTGCAGGATTCTGCTTCCACTGTAATCGATGTTGATCCGTGGCGCTCTGTGCTTCAGATGTTGCACCACTTCAAGCAATTTGGTGACTTGGCCGTCTTGCAACAGGCTATCTCACTTCTAGAGTCATCAATCGCATCCTACTCGTCGAGAGGTGAAGAGTATGTTGCAGGACTATCGATTCTTGGCGATGCGCTACGTTATAGATTTGAGCGCCTCGGAGAACTGAAGGATCTAGAAGATGCGATATCGAGGCAGTTGACCTCACACCTGAGGGTAACCCTGACCGGCCCTGCCGTCTGAACGACCTCGGGATCTCTTTCACGGATCGTTTCGAGCGCCTTGGAGATTCGAGCGACTTGGATAAAGGAATTACGAAGCAGAAGGACGCTCTTTGTCTTACGTCTCGTGGTCACCCTGACCGGCCTGGCTATTTGCATAGTCTTGGAAACTCCCATCTCTTTCGTTTTGAGCGCTTTGGACAAGTCTGTGACCTGGAAGAAGCTATCTCGAAGCAACGGGACGCCGCTGACCTTACTCTTGATGACCATGCTGACAAGCTGGTGTATTCGAGCAGTCTCGGTGTAGCACTCAAGAGTCGTTTTGAGTGCCTTGGGGAGTTGAGCGACCTGGAGGAAGCCGTTTCAAGGCAGCGGGATGTTGTTTGTCTTATTTCCAATCATCATCCCGATAAACCTACATGTCTGAGTAACCTTGGTGGTTCTTTGGGAGTTCGCTTTGGACGTCTCGGACAAATCAATGACCTGGAGGAAGCCATCACAAACCATCGAGACGCTGTTCGCCTTACCCCTCATGGTCACCCTCTTAAGCCAATTTATTTGAGCGACCTTGGAACCTCTCTTAGGATTCGCTTCGAGCAACTTGGAGAGCTGCAAACTTTGGACGAAGCGTTATCTGTGCAGCAGGATGCAGTGGACCTTTCTCCCGACGATCATGCTAGGAAACCTAGCTACTTGAGCAATCTAGGGACCACTTTCCTCACCCGTTTCGAGCACCTCGGGCAGTCAAGTGACCTAGAGGACGCCATTTCAAGACAACAAAATGCTATTCGACTTACTCCTGATGATCACCATCATAAACCTGCCTTTCTAAACGGCCTTGGCACTTCGTATAGGATTCGTTTCGAGCGCTTTAGAGATTCAGATGATATAGAGGAAGCGATTTCCAGTCATCGAGATGCTGTTCATCTTACGCCTGATGATCACCCAAACAAACCAGGCTATTTGAATGATCTCGGTGTCTCTTATCTCACTCGCTTCGAGCACCTTGAAGAGCCAAATGATCTTGATGAAGCTATTTCAAAACAAGAGGAAGCCGTTCGTCTTGTTCCTGATGATCATCCTGAGAAACCTAGCTGTTTGAGCAACCTTGGCACATCCCTTCTCACTCGTTTCGAGCACCTTGGAGAGCCAAGTGACCTTAATGACGCAATCGCCAAGCAACAGGATGCTGATCACCTTATTCCTCATGGTCACCCCAACAAGGCTGCGTATCTGAGCAACCTTGGCAATTCCTTTAAAAGTCGCTTTGAGCTCCTAGGAAATCCAAACGACATAGAGGAGGCCATTTCTAGGCAACGAGATGCAGTTCGCCTTACCCCCAACGATCACCCTGATAAGCCTGGCCATTTGGGCAATCTTGCTGCTTCCTTTCTCACTCGCTTTAGGGGCTTCGGGGGGCTGAGTGACCTGGATCAAGCAGTCTCTTCGCAACAGGAAGCTGTTCGCCTTACCCCTCACGATCACCCTGATGGGCCTAGCCAACTAAGCACTCTTGGTGGCGTTTATCTCACTCGTTTTGAACACCTTGGAGAGCTGAGTGACCTTGGCGAAGCAATCTCCATTCAGAAGGATGCTGCTGACCTATCCACTGATGACTCGGACAAGGCTGCTTGCCTAAATGACCTTGGCATCTCCTTAAGACTTCGTTTCGAGCGCTTTGGAAATCCGAGCGACCTGGAGGAAGCTATTTCCAAGCAACAAGATGCTGTTCGCCTTACTCCTCAAGATCATTCTGATCGGCCTGACTATTTGCACGGTCTCAGCAACTCCATCCTCATTCGTTTTGAACGCTTTGGACGGTTCAGTGATCTCCAGGAAGCAATTTCAATGCAACTGGATGCTGATCGTCTTACTCCTGATGATCATCCCGAGAAGAGTGCTCATTTGAACAATCTTGGTTTGTCCTACAGGAGCCGTTTCGAACATCTGAGAGACTTGAGCGATTTGGACGAAGCTATTTCCAAGTTCCGGAATGCCATCCAGCTTGTTCCTGACGACAAACCCGACAAGCCTGCTTTTTTGAACAACCTTGGCCTTTCCTTAGAGACCCGTTTTGAGCACCTCGGGGGGTTGACTGACCTTGCAGAAGCGATTTCTGTGCAGCAGGACGCTGTCCACCTTACTCCTGATGATCATCCTGACAAGCCTCTCTTTTTGAACAACCTTGGAGTCTCCCTCAGCAGCCGCTTTGACTGCCTCGAAGAGCTAGCTGACCTTGAAGAAGCAATTTCGAGGCAACAAGATGCACTTCGCCTTACACCTGATGATCATCCAGCAAAGTCCCACTCTTTGAGCAACCTTGGAGCCTCTTTCATGCGCCGTTTCGAGCACCATGGCCAGCTAGGTGATCTAGAGAAAGCCATTTCACGACATTGGGACGCAATTCGCCTTACACCCGATGGACACCCTGAGAGGCCTGGCAATCTGGGGAACCTCGGCCTCTCCTTGATTGCCCGTTATCATCGTCTCCGCGAGCGGAATGACTTGGAACAACTGGCATCGTTGAGTTCTCATGCTGCTCGTGCTCCCACAGGTCCCATTGTTCCTCGCTTCAATGGATTTTCTGCTCTCGTCTTCTAGGTCGTCAGGACCTGCTCCATGCATATTCCACTGCCATTTTTCTCCTCCCACAACTTGCCTGGATCGGTTTCTCACTCGCACATCGTTATCGCGAACTCATCCTAGCTGCTGATGTAGTGCGTGAGGCAGCGGCAGCGGCATTGGACTCTGGACAACCGGAAGCTGCTGTCGAGTGGCTCGAGCAGGGGCGCTCAGTCGTTTGGGGCGAGATGTTCCAGCTTCGCAGTTCGTACGATGAACTGTTGTCTGCCCATCCGGACTATGCCCATAGGCTTCGAGAGCTATCTACCGCACTAGAGCATGCTGGTTCCACTCGCGAAAAAGCCATATTCACACCACTGGAACCAGCTTCGAGCAAAGCAGACCACCGCAGAATGGGGTCCCTCCGAGATGTTGCTGACAAACACCAGGCGCTTGCAATTGAGCGCGATGACCTTCTACAAGAAATTCGGAGGTTACCCGGCTTTGAGCGATTCCTCCTCTACAAAGATTTCTCTCAACTTCGTGCTGCGGCACATGCTGGACCTGTGGTCATCCTGAATGCCACAGAAACCCGCTGTGATGCATTGATTATCCATGCCGATGTCGATCATGTCATCCATGTACCACTCGCCAATTTCACATTCCAACGATCTCTCGACCTTCAGACCTCGCTGAAAAGTTTTGTTCGTCACGCTCGTGCTGAGAGGGATGGGCAACTTGCACCTCAGGAGAGCAGCGATCAGTGGCAGCCAGTCTTGGCTTCTCTGTGGAAATGCGTGGTGAAACCGGTCCTGGATGCCCTAGCCATCACGGTATGTCTTTCTGTTTCTGCTCGACTTGATAACTGACGCTTCACCCATGAGCAGATTCCGGGGGAATTATCACGCGTATTTTGGTGCCCGACGGGACCGTTTACTTCTCTCCCTATTCACGCCGCTGGTTTCTATGATACGCACCATTCTCATCCTGGCAACAAGGTCTTTGATTTCGTTGTGTCGTCGTATACCCCTACACTAAGCATCCTTGCATCCTCACTTCGACCCAACCCACCACCGAGTTCCGATTTCCGCCTTCTTGCGGTGCCTCAGCCAGCATCAGATGGCCAATCACCACTTTCGGGTGTGGTGATCGAGTTGGAACACATTAGAAAGGTGATCACGACCGCTCCAACACGCATCACCCTTGTTGAATCGTCTGTCGGGACGGTTGAAGAGGTCCTTTCCTTGATGAAAGAGTCGGACTGGGTTCATTTCGCATGCCACGGCGTTCAGGACAGTAAGCATCCTACCGAAAGTGGGCTCTGTCTCGCCGATCAACGTCGTCTGAAACTCTCGGACATGATTTCATTGTCTCGTCCCTATGGAGGACTTGCCTTTCTCTCTGCGTGTCACACTGCACGGGGAGATGAGGATCTTTCTGACGAGGCGATCCATGTCGCTGCGGGCATGTTGTTTGCGGGGTACAGTGGGGTTATCGGTACGATGTGGAAGATCGGCGACAAGATCGCGCCCAATGTGGCCAGAGACGTTTACGAACAAATGTTCTCAAACGATACGGGACCGGATTGTGAAGTGGCTGCACGAGCACTGCGTGTCGCTGTCGGACGGCTTCGAGACCATGGCGTGCCATTTGTAGACTGGCTCCCGTTCGTTCATGTGGGCCTCTGATCAGATGCCTATTCTGTTGGTATACATTTGTAGAAGTACTTCTCTCGTCTATCATAACTTCTGCTGGTGTGAGTCTCCGGTCCTTTTCACGAATTACTGTACCCAAGTGCACATCGGCATTTTCCGAGCTGGCTTGCACGGTGACCACTCCGATCGGATGCTTCAAATTCCAAGGGTCCTTTTACTTCCCAGGTTGGTCAGTTCTATGATATACTACGTATTGAAGTGCGAGGGATACTCGCTTTAAACTTCAATTCCAGCTTCATTCTGATCCTTTTGGCTGTCTAGTTTATTCGGTAACTCCTGGTCCTTGGTACATTTGTTGCTCACGAAATTCCAGACCAAGACAGCGTGAGTAGTCATGGATTGGTTCAACGTTCAGCCCTGATAATGTGAGTGACCGACTTTACATCCACGTTCGCCTATTCTTATTTTGAACCATGACAGGTATGGTGGATGGCAATGCGGTCTTGTACTAATACCATGGCATGTGCGTTTGTATGGACGAAAAGCATATCTCTTAGTAGCCAGAGCCACTGACACCCATTATAGCAGCTGTATTGCTGGTTCACTAAATCGAATAGCGCCCAGGACCACCTCAAATCGCTTTATACCACATCAAATCTAGACTGGAGACCTACCCGTCGTTCTAGGTCATGTTGCTGCGATCCTAAACGGCTCGGATGGTTCGTCTCAAACAACTTGCGTATCGAGCACATCCACGTGAGCCACCAACCTCCTGCATACAACCAAACATCATTGTACGTTCGTTCGTCGCTCGTAGGTATACAAATTCAGCTCGTATGTTGAAATACAAGCACTCGCCATCCGACGCGTTTACGACGGACGCCACCTCGAAATCACAGCATCAACACAGGCAAAAAAGAAAAAAAAAAGATTCAATCAAAGGAGCGCAGGTGAAGCTCCAGATCCTGGTAGCGCCGTATGGCCGACACAGCCATGGCAGTCGTCCAACCCTTGTTGCCAACGGTGACGCCCGCGGTGCCAAACTTGTACCCCCATCCCAACGGCCACGAGCCGTCCGCCTCCTGCATCCTGCAGAGCCGCTCGTAATCCCGGCTGTCACACACGTCGACCTCGGCGGCAGCATGGATGCGCATGGCGAGCGCAAGCGCGTCCCCTTCAGACCCAAACAGCTCCGTCACGCGCTTCACATAGAGCGCGCCGAGCCGTCGACGCGCATCGACGGACACAGCGAGCAGGCGAGAGAGGAAGTAGAGGAAGGGGTCCGGACCGTGGTAGTAATGCGTCCCGTTGGCGTACGCCCGGTGCTTCAACACCTCGTAGACCCAGTCAAACGTCTCCTTCACCTCACTTCCGCGGCCGTTGGCGTAAAAGAGGGTGAGTATGTTGACACAGACGACAGCATCTGGCGAGTGGGAGAGCATGAGCGGATGTACGGTACGTAGGGTAGTGTGACATACCCGTTCGAGGACGCGTGGTATCAAAGTAGAGCTGGATGATGCCGTCCTTGTTCTTCAACGTCAACATCTCATCCATGATGTCGCTCTTGACTTGCTTTGAAAAGTGGTCCGACACTGTGCACGCGATCGAGGTCGTGTCGAGGTCATTCGGGTAAGGAGACGTTGTCAGCACAGGTGCCGCTGCCACCGAAAACAATGTGTCAGTCGATCACTTCCAAAAGCGGATCAGGAAGACAGACATTTGAAGTAGTTCGTGAGACGTGGGTGCTTGATATAGTCAACCAGGCTCGCGTCGCCAGTGGCCTCGAGAATGAGCAATTGCGCAAAGTTTTCCTCGAGAACGACGCCGGAGTTGGTGACAGAGTCCATACGTTTCGCGTGGGCGCGCAGGTAGGCCTCTCCATCGATGATCGGGTTCCGTACGAGTGCTCGAATCTCACGGGAGACCTGATCAGTGGATGTGAAGACGATGCCCTTGAGCCCGAGGGATCGTGCAGGGATGACGCTCTCCAACTTGTCCACGAGAACGGTACGACTGGGATCAATGCCAGTAGACTCCAGAACGTGGCGGAAGTAACCAAGGTTCGGCTTCCGCTCGTGCACCATGGCAGATGTGAAGACGGACTCAAACAGAGTCAAGTCTTTACGGTGAATGTTGTGGCGGAGCACCTCCCAGTCCGGTGCGGAGAGATTGGACATGGCAAAGAGCCGAATGTCACTATTTCCCTTGAGCTCGTGAAGGAGGGTGACCATCGAAGAGTTGCTCTGGAAGCTGTTTCTGGCAGCCCGAAAAGCGGCGACCACCTCAGACACATCTACAGAGAATTCTTTGGCGATGAGGCGGTAAGTTTCCTCTTCGCTGATGTTACCCTTCTCATACTCAAACCAAGTAATGGAGTGCAGCATCCTGCGCAGGGTTTGGGGGGAGAGGGAGGTTCCTGTATTGACAGTCGATGTCAACAAGATGTCACCGAGGTCGAATATTATATTGTCGACCTTGCGGTCGTGTGTAGCAACCGGGAGGGCCTTGGCATCTAAGGGAGGGGTAGAGAGAGGGGACTCGAAAGGTGATGGCAAAGTTGAAAAAAGGGGCGACGCTTGCACGGACCCTGGGGGAGAAAGTTCACTGGAGAAGATCATGGCTGCGATGGGCGTCACAATAAGCAAAGTTGGTTAGCATGACACGGTTCGAACTGTCCGTTATATACCGGGGGAGGACGCGTCTGACTCTTCACCAATGATCCTGCGTTTTCCGATGAAACACCTGTATGGGGGAATCACTTGAAGACGCCAACTTTGCGCCGTCTGGTACCAGTTTCTGCTGCGCAATGCGGTATCTCGGCATGTATAAACCAAACCTAGCGTGAACCATGATTATCGGGGCACGAGATATCGGTCAGTCGCAAACAAACCCCAAAATTTGTTTTGAGAAAGCGTACCATCTCTAGACACGCCGAGAGTTGGCCGTATCGTCTTATCGCGATTGAACCTTGGAGATAACGAGTCCTATACGGACCTGAGAATGATGTTCAGATGCGCCAATGTGTCAGCACGATCTCTTGGTATGAACGCGGCCAGTTCGGATGTGTGATCAGCTCCACGTGCGAATATTCCCATGTGTACTCTTCTTTGCAGTCGTGGAGGGTGAGCGTGATAAAAGGACTTTGCATTTTCAACACTCCTTCAGAGTGTGCAAGTGCTGGTGCTGGTGCAGTGAATCACTGTTGGAATGAGTACGACACAAGGGTGTGGGTCAACAACCCGCTATGGCATCATAACAGGAATGACAGGGATGGACACGGTATAATGAATCCGAAACCTACCGCAGTACTCGTTATCGCTTACGCACGGTTCGGTGTGGAGATGATGCGCTGACGATTTGGACCTTGTTAGCATATTGTCCACTTTATACAGTCACTTGACCAACCATGTGAATCGCAGTACGCATGTGCGTCTGTCACGGATAGTGGCAGTATTGCAACACCGGTCGCGGTCATCGACTGCGTTGCGAATACGATGACAAGTTCGACCTCTGATAAGTCCGAGAGCAGTACCCGGGATGCTCAGCAGCCGTATTCGAAAATAAGAGAGTGGTGTCAGACCTTGTATTGTAAGTTGGATCGTCCCATCATTAACGGGTCAATCAATTCTGAAAAAGTCATCACAACTACCCCGTGAAGGGGACCTGAATGTACAAAGAATGTATATCCAGGACGACTCATCTGAAATTAGGAGCGTGGGGTATACGAACAAATTCGTAGCAAGCCAAAATGCACTTGTTCAAAGGCACATTTACAGTGTGATACGGGTCTCATAAGGAGGAACAAACACCCGGAACTCACCAGTTTGTATCAACTGTCTGTGATCAAGCGTTTTGAAAGTGTATGGAGAGCGACTCTGGTGAGATTGTGTCGTGAGTGATTCTTATCGAATATGTGTAACATGACCAAGTGCCTACCCAAGGTATTGTTTCACCGATTTGTTCCTCAAAGAATCTTTTCTACTTTGTTTCGTCCAGCCTGAATCGTCACACAACGTCAGTATTTTCGCGGACTTACAAACTTCATGGTGACTGGTATGCATGGCGGACTCGAGGCAAGCATACACGTGAATATTCCATTGGCAGCTCCGCATCTATGAGCGTTTGTATAGCGCTGGAATACGAAACCTGTATGTTTGCTTGGGAAATGATTCAAACCTGTAGACTGTAGCATTGGCATCGGTCCGGCATAGCAAGATGAAACACATGGTTGCTGAAACAAGCCTATTTTTAGTTTCTCGGGTGCCCATTGCAAACATAATGGCTTATGGCAGCGGTCTCTTTATTATATTCAGAATCGGAATTGGGGGTGGTCTGAGCTCGGAGTGTGAAGACGCGGATGACATGGGTGGCTGCTACAGGTGGTGACAGGTGGTACTAGAGCCTAGTTGCGAGCATTTTTTGTAATCCAGGTTGAGTGCGACCCAACCCTGCCTGCATACCCTCACACTCGCTTACCTCCATGCTACAGAATGCCTCCAGTGCCCTCCAGTGATCCACCCTGTCCTCGCTGGCCACCTATTTCACCTTTTCTGCACCCTCCCTCCAACTACATCAGTATTTTTGCAAGTCAATTTTTACTGCTTTTCCATTGATTTTCTGAGTCTTTTAGTACTTTTTTGGACTTTATTGAAAAAGCACGAGTCTGCTTTTAAAAGCAGATCCCCTCTGCTTATTCACACTTTTCATAGCTTTTCCATGTGCTTTGTAGCTTTTCCACCTTTTACTTAGCTTTTCCATTGCTTTAAACAGGTAAAAGAGCCAAAAAAATCAATTAAAAGCAGAGTACTAGTTTCCATGTCGCTCATCGAATGCCTCTGTGGCTTGGCGAGGGACCGGATCTGTGCGGGCTAGTTCCCGCACAGTACCACATGGGAACGAGAAAATGCTGGTGGGACTCCAAAGGGTCCTGGTAGCTCGGACGGCCTGTGGGACCGACCCCGCCTTGGGGTCCGGTGGTCACCCTGACCGCTTAAGAAGCGGTTCCTTACTCCCCACCCGCCATCACCCACTCTTACGCCACCAGCCTCTGGTTGGGTCGCAGCACCTTGCTGCCTTTGCACTCCCATCCACTGTTATAGCTGGTAGTTCACCTAAACAGCCCTGGAAGGGCGGCGGTCGGGGTAGCGGTAGCCCCCTGACGAGAGCTTTCGCAGGCTCGAAACCGCCACACACCCTACCGCCCCTTTGCCCACCGCTGCGCGTACTGTACACGGCCCTGATCCTCGGAGAGGGGCGCCTGACGGACGCATCAAGTGGGAACGACAGCCCAGGTCGCCTCTCCCTCGCACATGGACTACAATCTAGGGCAGCCTTCGGCAGCCCTAGATGACCATGAGGGCAGGATACCGCATGACATGTGGAGTTTTGTTGAAAGGTTGTGGCATTCGAGCCGTTCAAAACGCTTGACGGCTGAGATGGCCCTCGACTGGATGAAGGTGAAAGCCTCACAGGAAGGCCTTGACCCGAGCCTTAAGCCAGTTGGAGAGAGTGAGTGGGTGCAGAAGAGGACTCATCATCTATGGTCTGTACGCCTTTGAGATCAATCTATGACTGTTTGAAACTGCTGAAGGCATGCACAACCAATTTACAGGGCAGACTTGTATTTTTCTGTACCTTGGTAGGTTTAAGTGGTTTGATCGCCACCGTCATAAAAAGGCAGTCCTACTGCTAAGTAAATTGCTGACATGCGAAACCGACAAACGTCTGGCCCATAAAAGATGAAATATCTCTTCAACAATTGTATTCAAAGGCAATTCAAGCCAGTGATGTACTAGTGAATAATTAGACTTCCATGCGTGTTGTTGCTTGAAGGGTTACTTCATTTTTTGTCGGCCATGCGTTTGTCGGTTTCGCATGTCAGCTTGAACTTGGCTCTTGTCGATGGCCAGGTTCCCCCAACGGAAGTGTTCCCAAATACCCCATTTTGTCAAGACATCCTAGTCCATGCAGGCCATGAACGCGCCTGTTTTAGGGCGCAAACGGAAATATAACTTCACCCCATTAGACATCGTTTCCGGAACATAGGCCCACGGGTATGACACCATCGTCACCGTCTTCGTGGTTGTGGGAGCGTGGTCTCGCCACGGGCTTCTCCGCCATTGTTGTTCCAGTTTCTGGTGATGTGTCTCCCATGCCCTCGTAGTCATCATTTCTGTGGCACGGGTCGTGTCGCCGCTGCTGTGGTTGCATTGTTGGCCCGAGAGCCGGGACTAGCAAACAAAGTTGCAGCTCGACCTTCAAAGCGGGTCTAGCTGGCAGGAGCGTTCTTATTGTAACTACCAAACTCTTTCCACCGATCTGAGTGTTGAACGATAGTGAGCTGACAGCCTACAGCCGTCCGCTTTGCTGATGGGGTCACAGACACCCACCAAGTGCCAGCGCAGTGGCAATCGGCAGGGTGAGCCTCCGATTATCGAAGTCAGTTGAGCCTCTGTTCCGTGCGATGACAATTAACTTTTTCTCCATAACAGTCCATTGGGAATTTAGATCACACCATACCTGGACCCACAACTGCGCCAGGCATGACACATGGTAGTATATGATGGGTTATCCAGGTAGGACTTGCCGTCGTTCCTCTACCTCCCCTGAAAATGCCACAGTGCTGCCTCCGCCGCAAACTGGTCGATGTTTATGAGTACGCGTGTCATATTGTGTCATATCTTGCTGGCAGTGTCACAAGCGTCATTCCTCGCCGGAGCCCTTCCAATTACAGTCATCTCGCCACTGTTTCCCCTGGGCATTCTGCTCCATCCCGCTCTGGAACCCACAATCAACCCAGGCAGGCAGAACACGCCAGTCAGGTAGGTTTTTTTGCATTGCTGCTTTCCTTTATGTTACTCCCTCCTGTTACAGCCAACACTTGTAGAACGATCCGTCCCACAAAACGCTTTTCAAACCTGGCTCGAGAACTATCCGCGTGACGTTGCAAAGTCCACGATAATCGATGGGGAAAAGAGAAACCCAGATATGGAGGTCAGACAGGATGCTGGAATCCTACGTGGTACCACCAAGGAAGAGATTATCAATATTGTGACAGACTTCAAGGGTCTTTCAAAGAGGAATCGAGAAACCTGTCTGGAACTGGTCCGAAAGACTCCTATTTTCCCAGTGGGTCGGTCTGTGACTTGCCCTCCATTTTAGCTTACCTGCCGTGCAGGGGTTGGTTGCCTATACCTATACACATGTAATCAAGTGCTTGGACGATGCGCTGGTGTCCTTTCAAGTATCTTCGTTGAGGGGATGGGTGGGGTTCTGGGCGAACCTCGACGATTCATCATGCATTCTGTTGTGTGAAATAGTCAAAAATGAGCTACTGCATATCATTCATACAGTACGTGGTTCGAGTTATTCGTCGCTGACTAGCTGATAGTCGCTAGACACCCGTTAGGTCCAAACGTCACAGATGTAACCCGGCATTGTTGAATGGAACGACGGTTCTGAAGCATGACATTCTCAACTTGTCTGCCTTGGCGGCGCTATGCATTACTGGAGAAGGGATTAAAAATATGGTAGGTGACAAAAGTAACAAGTTTGTCGGAATTCTCCACGCGGTGAGTTGACCATGCATTGGGAGTTGGGGACGAGACGCTGATATGGTGCCTAGTTGCTTGAATCCAATGTGGAACTCGAGGAGTGTTATCGCAGGTGCTTCTTGAATATCGTCATCCCGTTCGGCAGGGAATATGGATGGTGCCCCGATGCTTTCCGTATTACTGGAGGTGCCATCAGCGATCTTGAACGGAAGAGTGAGGGAGGATTTGGTACGGTTTACAGAGGCAGATTTGGCTCACGTTTAGTTGCCGTGAAGGTGTTGATGCGAAGCAAATCCACTAATTCACAAGATTACGCGAAGGTGACGATATATGCCTTATATCAAAACGGGAGTCTCTGACAGACCCATGATTTCACTAGTTCATTTCCAAGGAAGCCATTGTCTGGTGGTATCTACGCCATCCTAATTGCTTGCCATTGTATGGTATCTACGACTCTTTGGTCACGGAAGGGCCGGATAGAGACACTGCCCTCGTCTCGCCTTGGATGGAGCAGGGAACCCTGTCAGACTATCTGAAACGATTTCCATCCGCGAACCGAACGAAGCTGGTGAGCTGGATGTTCTCATTATTATCACGCTTTTAGCTCTGAGTACTATAGATATTGGACGTGGTGAGAGGATTGAATTACCTGCATACGATGAAACCGCATGTGGCTCATCGAGACATCAAGCCAGTAAGTTATACTTTTTTCTCCAGGAAATGTATACCGAGTTTATGTTTCAGGATAATATTCTCATCACAAGGAATGGGAATGCATGTCTTGCAGACTTCGGACTTGCATCAACTGATGATTTTCGTTCCCGGCGCGCGTCTGTAGTCGGCGTGGGTGGTACACCTCATTATATGGCCCCAGAGTTATTCATCGCAGAGATCAACGAGAAGAAACGCCGAGTGAACGAACGAGCATGTGACATGTATGCGTTGGGTTGTACTATCTATGAGGTGAGTAGTCGGATGTCGCTTCAATCATCACCTCAACTGTTTTTACAGACTTACACACAAAAACGTCCTTTCTGCGAGATGTCCCTCGAAGATCTTACTGTCAGTGTCGCATCTGGCCAACGCCCAGAGTTTCCCGAGTGCAAGATACCGCATGACATGTGGTGCTTTGTTGAGAGGTTGTGGCATTCGGAACCTTCGAAGCGCTTGACGACTGAGATGGCCCTCGACTGGATGAAGGTGAGGGCCTCACAGGCAGGCCTTGACCCGAGCCTTGAGCCAGTTGTAGAGGAGGAGTGGGCGCAAGAGAGGTCTCATCACTTATGGTCTACACTCCAACGTGTTCGATACTAGCTAGACTTTGTTACATAGTATAGTATCTCTGGTAGTGCCACTACAAGCTAGACTTGGTCTCCTTTGACTGGCACTTGTTTCCATACACCCCACTTTGTCAAGACATCCTGGTCCGTGGTCAATGTCTCTGCCTTGCTGTTACTGGGAAGCGGCGGCCTCATCCACAAAGACATTGTACAGGTCTTGTCCAAACGACGTGAGACGTCCTGCTTGAAGATCTCCTTGTCTCTTGCAAAGTGTACTTTGCTACAATCGATGCAGCAAGTACTAATGAGGTCGCGCAACTTTCCTTTTGCTACCTCTGCTTCAGCGGGTCTCTTGGTCCCCGGCCAATAAGTGATGGAAGCACTGTTCTTTGTAAGGGTCCCGCCCATCGTATCCCTCCACCACTCTTCCGCAGACCGCGGGTCTGTCGCCCCGATGATCACGACAATCCGTGGGGAAAGGTCACCGCCGTAGGTGAGGTTGAAATATTCCCATTGCAATTTGACGTTGCTACGGTCACTGGCCTTTTTCGCGCAGAAAAGGAGGAGATCTGCTCCGCGTTTCACGACCGAACGCTCCTTCACCCCTCCATCTCGACCCTTGGACGCTGTTTGTTTATGTGGTACCTGAAATACGCGAAATAGGCGTTCCGGAGTGCATTTTATAGCATCTTCAAATGGAAGCTTGTTCTGTGACCACTCGTTTGCGATCAACACTGGACTACGGAGGTTCATTGGTCGGGTAAATGAAAGGGATAGGGTAAGAGGACTTTGGAAATTGACGGAACGCTTTGTGACGCCAGGATCCACAGGTCGGTTTCGAGAGATGTCGCACATGATGACAGTGGATACATGAATACCTCGCCCTTCCTTTGGAGACAAAATACTGTGGATGTCGGAATATACTGTGTTGATCCAGCTGCGTTCAGTTGGCATCCATCGTTCGGTGCGGCATGTGCTTGTAATCACATTGAGCAATGCCGTTCTTGATATCTTGCGCCTTTCTGTCAGAGTAGCGATCTCCGTGGGAGCTTGAAGGGTCGTCACGCAAGCATAATTGTTGAAATGCATGCGTAGCGCCGAAAAGTGTTTCTCGTTCTGTAGCCACCACGTATCCATATTCCCTTCCTGATTCTCCAGTCCTGTGACCACGATGGCGATGGGGACTTTTTTCCTGCAGATCGCAGAGTAGAAGAGATGGTAGTTTGCGAGTAGCGCGGACCGGACGCGAGTTCCACGCACGCAGTAAATGAGCAAATCGATGCTGCTCGCCTTGGCCAAGTCGCGGAGGAGTTGTTTAAGGTACGCCTCCGCCCTCTCAGCAGGAACTGTTCCCTCAGAACCTTCATCTAACCCTGCGGTATCCCATATGGCAAAATGCTGATCTCCTATCTTCACCGAGTAACGTTTGTAATCCAGTGTGCACCCAACAGCATTGCTGGACGTTTCTGCAATCCTTGCGTCCGCAATCAGGTTAATGAGGGAACTCTTTCCTACGCCCGTTTCGCCAAAGACCACGACATTTTTCACATCCTGGATGCTCGGTTAGCGTGTCTGCCGCCTGACACTGACACCTGCCTGACCTTGTTCCGGCCCGGGATCGTTGCCTGCCGAAGCG
>JBBPTN010000308.1:0-23024 GCA_038094075.1 Xerocomus spinulosus | reverse complement strand
AAACAATCTCTTATCTTTAGTAATATGAATAGCATGAATGATTGATCTAGACCATAACGGTATAAAAGATGATCAATCAAGAGATCAAGGATAAGATCTTAATGATAAGATATGAAATAGACCTTGATTCTCAACAGTACCCACCATGACCGTGGTGATAGGAGCATATGACGATAATGACGACAAGTCTAACTTTACACTAGCGCTGCACTGGGTCCCCACCCACGAATTTTCTGTAGGCTACGTGTATGTGCTAATTACTTTCTCCTCATTCTCAGATCGCTTTGCTTGCCACGTCACATCATGTATCCCTTATGTATCAACAGCCCTCGCCCATCTCAAAATCCCTCAAGAAGTGCCCAGGGCCCCTACCCTGCTGCCCACCACCACCTTGTGCCTGGTCTTCATGTTCTCCTCGTTCACCTAATACCCCTAACTACATTGTCTCTGCCTCACCCTCCCTGCGCATGCCTCTTCATACAAATCCTCTTCCATTGAGTAACAATATTCTTTCCTTCCTTTTTTGCCTATCTCCTTAACTTACAATGACCAGTCTGAGGGACGATCCTATGTATACTGCTGGTTCCAAAACGCGCTCCAGGAGAGGATCCACAAAGTGGTGGTTTCTTTCAGACAGGAGGTGGGTGAACTGTGCTCCCTTCTCTTTCTTCAGCTTTACATTCTCCAGGTCTTTTTTTTACATAGTGTTCATCAGAACACATCCAACCAATGGCTGCCATCCACAACCCATCCGTCCTCTTCCTTCTCTTCCCTCACTCTTACACCATCCAGCAACAGCACCACAACACTCTTCCTCCTATAGTGAGCATTATGACTCAAAATATCAACCCACATACTCTCCATACCACTCTCACACCTCAACCATCCCTGCAGACCCCTGGCGTCACATTAACTTCCTCCTCTCAGCATCCCTTCTCAGGTGAGAGACGACCACTGGCAAGGCACTGGTTATAGCTTGGTCAGTCCCCATCTCTCAAACTATGCCGAGTCTGCTCTCCAACTGCAACATATCCTACAGAATACACTCAGTTCTAGCCCCACACCTCATATTCATTTCCTCTCGTCCCCAATCCACGCAGTCACTAGCACGCATCCATACACTAGCTCTCCATGAGTGGTGTCTATTCTACCATGCATGGTGTTCCCACACATCTCGAGGCCCATGGTCCTTCCCCATATGCCAGGGGGCAGGTGACGAACAGCATACTCACTCAAGAACCCGCTTTGATGCTGGTTGCCGAAGAATCTGTCTTTAAAAAGAAGCACAAGAAGGCCGATGTGACCCAGCTCAGTCTTGAATGAGACATATACGTGCATGTCTTCATCCATCAAAGAACAAGCCGAGTTGGTGCGGAAGCTAGACATGTCCGCCCGAAGTGTTCAGATTTAGTATGCTTCCAGAGGACCCTAGCCCAACTCATCTGACACACGAAACAGGTTTCAGAACCAGAGGCAATCTATGCGGCAGACTAGTTCTTGCTGCAACCAGTGGGTCCTTCTCCGATGGCAATGTGGCGCAAATATTGTACGGCAGCAGCTCAAACATGGTGAATATCCCTGCATGTGGTTTTGTGCCATGTTCAGACTTGCGCTCTGTGATTGGTCCTGAAGGTCGGACAGCTGCGCAGACTATGAGTATCACGAGTGGTCATTGGGTCAATACTGATCTCGATTATTTATCCCACACCAGTTCAGAAGCTGCTGTGAGTGCAAATGCACACCACCACAAGTATGACAACGATAACAGCAAGGCAGTGCATGCGTGCACCAGCTCAAGCACAATGGCGACTGCAGCGAAGGCAAGATGCAATTGTACCCACAACCACAACCGCCACGATGGCAAGGGTGCCAGTAAGGGAGCCACCACAAGCATGACGATGGCGAGGGCAAGGTAGGCACCACAGCACCTTGGGACTACCATAACAGCAGGGCAGCACCTTGTTCCTTGGCACGAGTTGCAACAGTTGAGGGAAGAATGACAAGCGCTTAAGTTTGTAGCCTGTAGGATTAGGCTGCACATTCTACTACTCCTCATTTGCTTATACATTCAAGTATCTGTACTTTTTGGACACATGATATTATTATGCAGCAGCTGACAAGTCTAGTCAATACATAGTACTATGGCGGAGGTCCCAAAGCGAGAGTCTGGTCCGCAGAAAAATGCTCTTACGCACGCCTCGTGGGGGCGAGGGTGTGGAACTCCGTGCACTCCTCGGTTACAACAGAGGGCCGTGGTAGGTCGATACCACTAAAACCTTAAGCTTAGTTACCCATGGTCCGGGATGTGATATAGAACGTTTTGCCAGGTGTGTTTGACATGTTGTATAAGTTGCGTCCCATTTGTTGATAGCGATGTGGCAGTCAGGAGTTAAGGAGGTTTGTTAGGCGAGTGTGGATGGTGTGGGGGCCATGATGAGCGTTCTGAATCACGCGTTTGCAACGGAGGTTCCAGATTAAGTAAGCAGCCTCAAGAAACGAGGATTCGGAAGAGCTGGAGAAGGTCTGGTGTGCGATTGGCAGGGTTAGACAGATTGGTAGGTGGTGTCTTTATGGGCCTGCAGCCAAGAAACTGTCCAAAGGTTGGCGAATGCTATGGTCCAAGGGCTGTAGGCCACATTTGGGCAGTGAGGCACCAGACAGTGGTTCTCTCAGTGTTCAGGCAATTGGTGAGGATGTGTTCAAGGGATTCTGCGGGGGTGTGGAAGCACCTGGCCTGGTGCTCAAAGTTTGGTATATGGTCCTACACATAGGGAGCCATGCATTGTGCAGTATAGGAAGTATTGGATAGGACGGTGAATGTCTGGGTTCCGGGTGTTGAGCCAGATAGTGCAGTCGGTCTCTAGGGAGTTGGATTGTGTGGTGCATAATGTCAAGGTGGATTAGCATGGTTCTAGAGTAGGCAGGGGATGGAGGTGTTGGGAGCGGAGGAGATGGCATGCGGTGGCTTGCATGATGCCCAAGAGTTTAGCTCCATTGGTTTGGAGGGCAGGTGGAACATTAAATGGATAATATCTCTGTGGGTTTTTTCTGCTCCTGTTTCGCTAGCCAGTCTGCCTCTTCGATACCGATAGTGTCCACTTGAAGTGCATGGGAGCTGTACGGATGCAGAGAAGATACACTACAGACTGGAATCAGGTCACGTTGAGGGTGTTTATCCAGCCTGTGTCTTCCCAGTGTTTGAGGTTTTTGGTTAGGTCATTGATAGCATACACGGAGACAGAGTGGAATTCTAGGAGTAGGGTGGGGTTGGCTTGGGAGAGGACAACTGTAACTGCCGCAATCTCTCCAGTTTTGGTGGACTGTTCAGGGCCTGGTACTCGACAGGCATGGTTTAAGGGATGGGCAGGAGCATACCAGATGCCAGCGCCATAGCGGGCAGTGGCTTTGCCGTTGTCAACACAGGACCTGTCGGTGGAAATAATAATTGGGGCTGTGTTGTCCCAGTTCATGGTGGGGGCATTGGAGATGGGATGATGGCTCCATAGGGGTGTAGGAGTGGGAACAGAGGATGCGAAAGCAATCATGGAGGTGGGATCGTGCAGTGAGAGAGAGATCAAGGGTGTATGCATCTCCCCTATGGATCTTAGCCCTAGCATTCCTTTCTTTTCATCTGGGGGTTCAAGTTAGGCTGTCTTTAGGATGGCGATCATAATGAGGGGGAGGAGTCCGACAATGGAGTGCGCCGCCTGTGCACGTGAGAACTTTTACAGCCAAGGCGGCGGTTCGTTGGCAATGGCAGCAAAGGCAGGTACGGTCTGTTTTAAGGTGTAGGTTATTGTGGTTGTTTAGGGCCAATACGGACAAGGTCATGGATGCAGGTCACGCTGTGATTGGTATGGAGGGAGTCAGCCGTCCTTTTTTGATATAAGCAGGGGGTGCGCCAAGAGAGTTGCCTATTAAGGGACTTGGAGAGTTTGTGGGGGGCATATGTCAAGTTGCACACCTTGGCTGTACACAGCAGGGAGATGACAGTGTGGGGGTCTGTTTTCAGTTCTTGCGGGTGTGGCTGGTTGGGCATAATGAAGTGAGGAAGATATTTATATCATGTGGAGATTAGATACTAGAGGGTTGGATCGAGTTTATGATAGAGTCGGTGACGAAAGCCCGTGTCAGGCATTAGGGTGAGAGGTCTAGGTACGTTTCGAGCCAAGTGACATCGATAGCACGGTTGTGTGCTTCTGTTACGATTCCTTGCTTGCCTTTTTACCGCTTTATTCTTTTTCCTCTATTGGACGTACCCACCGTCCTAACGTCGATAATCATGCTTACATTCTAGTCCGTTCCAACACGGACGCTTACTTCTTCCTTCTTAGTCACTGTCCATTCCAACACGGACTTCCCTTTCCATGGCCTTCTTTCATTTTCTATCGGGTAAGCCATCACCCAATCATATTATTCCTTCGTATCGTATGATAGTTTCATTTCCCTTTATGTCCTACTTTCCCATACCTCGATAATTCGTATAAGTAGCGCAGTACGATACATGAGGAGTCCCAAGCTTGATCTGCTTGGACTTCCGCATTGTTTTACGATAGCGTGAATCCATACTCTGTGAACCTTCGTGTTTGTCGCCTGGTTCTCGCTCTTGCTTCACTCGAACTCAGGCCCTCCTCGTCACGTTGACTTGGAGTATTCTTTGGAACCTTCGGACTCGCCAGCTCGTGCTGTCGTTATAGGCTCGTCATCTTTGACGACGTTCAAGACCCAGAACCTCAGAACTCGCCACGCTTCGTTCTCCAAGCTCTACGTTAGTCCCTACCCGGGCCTAGCGTAACAGCTTCTATGTCCAGGAGGTCAATTCTGCCCTGTGAGTGGGGTTTTGCTAGGGATTGGAGGCTTGTCCCTAGTGGGGTGCGTTTGCTGCCCCATGTGAACTCACAACTAATGCGTTGGTGGGGGGGAGGTGACGTCAGAGGGCATACCTTGCGCTTCCGTTAGGAATTGGGTCATTCCGCTGACAAACATCTGGATGATGAGGCAGCCATTGAGGGTTGGGTGTGAGCTTGCCAATCCAGGTGCCAAGCATCCAAGTGGGTTCCCCATTCCATGCGATGCGATTAGTCAATGGGGTCATCTAGGTGTAGTCGCCTAGTGGCGATCATTCCAGGTGGTGAAGATATGTTCCAGGGTTGCGTACTTATCAAAGTGGGATATACATGGTTGTATCGTCGGCATACAGGTTGACTATGACCTTTGATGGAATGTTGGGGACTAGGAAACTGGAAAAGGGTTCTATCGTAAGGTTGAAAAGGATGCAGGAGAGGGGGTCGCCTTGCCAGACGCTGCGGGTGACGGCATAGGGTGTGCCATGCACACCATTCATCATAGCTGTGGTGGGTACATGTGCATGCACGGTCTTTACTGTGGAGATAAATAGGTCATGAAGTTTAAAGGTGTGAAGGGTAGTGAGGAGGTAATTGTGATTGATCTTGTCGTAGGCTTTCTCTTGGTCAAGAGTGACTTCTTCCATGTAATTGGTGTAGGCGCACATGGATTCCGCAAGCTTGATGGGGTCAAAGATGGAACGGGTTTGGACAGAGCCTATTTGGTCGGGGTGCATTAGTTGGCACACATGGCGGGCAAGTTAAGTAGCCAAGGCTTTCATTATGATTTTCTAGTCTGTGTTTAGTGGAGTAATGGAGCGGTAGTTTTGATTTCTGTCCGATCCTTCTTTTTGTGTAGAGGACACGTCCAGCCTATGGAGAAGGGGCGACAGTGTGTCATTGGATGTTGTTATACACGGTCGTGGGGCATAGAGCGATGTTGAAAGGTGGAGTTTGTGGGTAGAGTTGCACTCAAGCGTGCAGAGCCCTCCGTAGTTCAAATGTGCCGTATCATCATGTTCGGTTGTGTGATGTTACCTGAGTGGGAACGTATTATGTAATAGTATGTAGAATAACTTAGCGAGTTGTTTGTTTAACAGGCTCAACACACCTGGCATCACAATGAACGCGACTCAGACTGTCAGTGATGAAGTTCTACTTGCAACTTCCTGCATACAGGCCGCACTTAGCATCATTCCACGTATCCATGGACCAAAGGAAGACTGGGGGCCATGGATGTGGAGCCACCTCCAATCCGAGCTGGTATGTAACACAGGCATTCCCATGTGTCGACTGGACTTGACTTTCAAATATATCTACAGAGAGTTGTTCCAAAACTGAGCATCACTAATCCTCATTCAAGACTGCTTGGAAGTCTGAAGGAAATGTTGGCCCGTCACTATTGAAGTGGTATGACGATTGAGACACCGTCGTTAGACGAGGTGCGTGGCGATGACCCTTCTGTGACTGGAGAGGAATACTTGGAGGTGTCGGCTGATGTACTGCCTGAACTGATGGAGAATGATCTCTGGTGGCGTGTCCTGCCAGCATCCAGTGAGTAGTCCATACACTTTCTTGATCATTTATGTAACTCCTCAAAATATAGCAAACTTGAAAGCAGATACGACTTCCCCAGGAGTAGAGGTCATCAAGTCGTCGACCACGCGGGTACAGTGTTCCCTCCGGCCACCGCGTGAGTGGTCTGCATCCAGTTTTCTCCATCATTTTGATTGTTGAGTTATAGAGCACTCGGAAGTGTTTCTAACTCCTGCTATTTCTTCGGAGGCAGGCGTTGGCTTGTCGAGTACATTGGTACAAGGTTCTTTGCAGATCAAACTCAAGATCCCACAGCAATATACCACAATAAATGATGCAGATCATGGTAGTCACCTCCACTACAATTTGAGTTGTAATGTCGACCGTCATGACATTAGTACCTGTTGTCAGTAACCATTCTGCTGAAAGCAACAAAAGTATCACTGCCAGTGAAAGCAAGAAGTGTATGCCAACCAGTGAACATGCCTTGTCCCCCACAAAGAAGAGAACAAGAAGTTTTAAGTTACAAGAGATTGGTGCCCCTAAGCATAGAGGGAAAAAAAGGGCGGGCAATCCAAAAAATCAGATGAAAAATTGCAAGTCTTAGGAGTTCACCGAACCTGATGAGGACATTGTGGTGAAAGGCAAGGAAAAAGAGCTACAGATTGAAGCATTCAAGAAACCAAATAATACATCAATTCTGAAGGTGAGTGAGCAGCTATTAGCACTCGAGAGTCACAATATTTTCTACAGGTATGTGATTCTTGCAAGGCTTGCGGCGTAGGCTGTGTGTGGGATTCCAATGCTGACACCCAAAAACGGGCGTGTGAGCTGTGTGTTTTAGCTAAGACACAATGCAAGGTCGAAGGTGAATTCGAGATTTCCCCTTGCTTGGATCGTGTTGTAACTAGGGACACACAGGTTAGCCTTTCCTCCACCGTCCCAGGGGAAAAGTATCCAGAATGCAAAAAGTCGCTGGGGATCATGTAGATTTGTTGAAAGCAATGTTCACAGATGCGAATGAGCATCTGATGAAGTTGGAGCTATACCATTGCACAGACAAAGGGTTGAAAACGGAGATGAATACCCGAATTCAGGACCTGGAGAATCAGCTGAGGTGTTTGAAGGCAATGGGGTCTCCAGCTGCAGCTCGTGGATACATACATGTCCTTTCATTTATTGAATCAGCTTGACGAGCATGTTTTCCATTCTGTTTCCGTTCTGTGACACAAGTGTTCTGAATTGGATCCATCAGAAGAACTATGTGTCACAGAAACCAGTATTCAATCCTTGTAGAAAATTTAAGTAAAAATGTTGTTTAGTGTAAATCAATTGAATGAAAAGCCAGTGGATTTCCAATAACTACAAGAAGTTCATCTTTGGGAATATCAGGTCTGCAAGACCATTCTGCAATTCTGGGATCTCTACCACCTCCTCTTCAGGGAAGTAATAAGCCCCTTGCTTATCTACAAATATTTCCACTTCTTTCTTAGAGAGGCCCATCCATTCGAGTAGGTGATTGGAACAATCAACCATGAAGGCAAGTTCACCTCGTTCCTCGTCATACAACATGGTCTTCATTCTGTTTGACATCTCTTCTGGATTCTTGAAATCTAATATTATCAAAAGAAGGCTAAGTAGACTTCTTTTTCCAATTTTACCTACATGCCTGGTCAGTCGTTCCCTCATCGATAGCACACACGTATGGGCTTCCGATCTGTACCGAAGGTTGATGACCATCCAGCATAGAGTCCGGAGGAAACCGGCATGATGATAGTTTCATTTCCCTTTACGTTCTATTTTCCCATATCTCGATAATTCATATAAGTAGCACAGTATGATACAGAAGGGGTCCCAAGCTTGATCTGCTTGGACTTCCACCTTGTATTACGATAGCGTGAATCCATCTTCTGTGAACCTTCGCGTTTGTTGCCTGGTTCTCATTCTAGCTTCACTCGAACTTAGGCCCTCCTCGTCACGTTGACTTGGAGTCTTCCCTCGAACCTTCAGACTCGCCAGCTCCTTGCTGTCGTTATAGGCTTGTCGTCCTTAACGACGTTCAAGACCAGAACCCCAGAACTCACTACACTTCGTTCTTCCAAGCTCTACGTTAGTCCCTACCCGGGCCTAGTGTAACACATGTCATTCTTGATGATGTTCAAGACTAGAACCTCTGAACTTCCTATGCTTTGTTATAATTTCCTATCTCTTTCGTGATGTTCTACTCTTTTCTTATGAGGTCCCCCACGTTTCTGGACTTCTACTCATATCTTATCGATACCGCCATGTTCTACTTTTCTAAGGACCTTATTTCTCTTGCTTTGTGACTAGTGTCTATTTCGAACAGCTACTCCTCTAGTATCTTCTCTTTATAGATACTTAGTCATACATCTTCTTTCATGTTCCATACTATTCCATGCTATGCATTCCATAGTATAAATACCCTGCTGCCTTGTACAATATTTTCTCATACTTGATCTGCACAATCATACACATTTCTTGTGTCCTCTCTGCTCTCTGAATTCTCTGAGTCTCACCCCGCCTCTGTGCTTGTCTTCTGAGCTTGTCTCAGAATCTGTGTCTCTGTCACTCAGTCTTTGCCTTGGTCTCCTAGCTCAACGGACTCTGTTGACCTCTTCATGAGTGTCCAACCGTTGAGAGGTTGTTGAACGACACAAGTGTGCATTCAGCATAACACACTTCACTCTTTCAAGCTCTACGTTAGTCCCTACCCAGGCCTAGCGTAACACAGAGGTTGAGTGACATGTGTAAAATAGCTTAAAAGTATTATTAAGACATGTTCTAAGTTTGTATAAAAAGTTCAGGTTCAGCCAAAAGTAGACCTAAACTGAAACTGAACTGAACTGAACTGAATTGGCAGCCCTAGGCCACCACACCTTGGCCCCAGCCCCAGCCCCAGACTCTGACTCAGTCTCCTTTCAGAATGTGTATGGGAGTGGGCTTGACCCCAGATTTGGACCTTTTGAATCCACATATGCTTGAAATGTGTTGCTCTGTGCCCTCTTGAGATGTTCAAAGTCTCTACATCTCTGGGTTTGTCCCATTTTCAACAATCTTTTGATGAAAAGCATTGGAACACTTTGGTGGATTGTGATACCTAAAACTGGGCCATAGCTATATTCCAGATGTGGCTTATTTCATCAACAAGCTAAACAATGCAGGACTGAGAGAGAAGTCCAGAGATGGAATTGCCTGTGATCAGGATCTGGTTCCAGGTCATCAGGTAAAGCACATACCATAGCTAGAGGAGTTGGAGGTTTTCTTCTTCACTTCCTGGCACCAGGCCCAGCATGCTCAGTCTCAGAGTGAGGCATTCATTGGAGCTAAGCTTGTTATGTGCCAAAAACTTCATCCTTAGCTCACCATTTCTGATTTGGACTTGGAGTCAGATGATTCAGATTGAATGTTTAGTTGATGATTAATTAGCATTGGACCATTTCAGGGGACATGTGGGGCCTTGGAATGACAGAGTACTCCTCATCTCATCTCTCAAGCACTTGTATACTAGTGTGACAAACTACAGGAGCGTTTCCGACTACAATAATCGAACGTTGACAACCTACAGCATCGAATACCTTGACCAACACACCCGTCACCGGCATCACGAGTCCCAATCCTCGAGCGTAAACGCGAGCACGCCAAACGAAGACCCGATATCCGACGCGCCTCTCGCCAAACTCTCCGCACTCCGTCGGACATATCTCACCAGCCCATCCAGCTCTCCCGACATCTTTCCCAGCCGCATCGACATGTCCTCGTCGGTGTGCGATGGAGCGGCCCAAAAGGACGGTTCGATGCGATCACCCTCTCTCTGACCAACACCATCGTCCGAATCCGAGTCCGAGTCGTCTTCGGTATCGGTCTGTGGGGGTAAGGAAAACCCGATGACGTCCTTGCGCTGGCGTCGTTGGCGACGACTCCGATGCCGTCGCATGCTCATCGACAGACGGGAAATGTCGTGCGTCGTATCGCCTGCAAAGGTAGTAAAGAAGGTCCGAAAGTGAATGCACATATCCAAGATGCTCAGGATCGCTTTCAAAAGGGACGATGTCTATCAAGCGAATGAAAAAAAGGCACGAGTCAGGGATAGAAAGGAATGTAAACGCACGGTGGAGTCGAGGAAACACTTGCATAGCAACGTTTCGAGGCTAGGTTGCAATGAGTGATATATGGGTACATGACTTGCAGGAAACATACTGGTTATTGTGAAGTTGGATCATCTCATCAAGAGACTTGGCATCTTTGAACACGGACCGGAATTTGAGCACTTGAATGTGGATCACCTATGCAGACGACTCGGGTCACATTGCTTGAGTCAGATCAGAGAACACACGTTCGTGGTCAAGAAATTGAACAAAGCACTGTGTAATGTTTATGTATGCAATCATGCAATCAGTGCCAACTCACTTGATAAACCACGAGAGTTTCCCTCGCATCGCGTAGAATACCTTGAGCTCAGGTCTCGTACCAACGTTCGTCACCACTCCACGAAGCAAGATTCTCTCTAGAACACACTTTGCCCTCCTCACCTGAAGGAGGAAGACGAAGAGAGAACAATAACTTTGCAAGACCTTGGGAGTGAAAACATATGTTAATGGAAACGGCGGCGCGTATTCGACGAGGAGTCCTTCAATTTCCTTGACGGTATTGGAGGTAGTAGCAGCCCTGATACCTCTATAGGACAATCGAATGAGGGAGGCATCGATCCAATCCGAGTGACTCGACTCGACGACATCTTTGAATGCGCTATTGAGGAAGTGAAAGTCGTTCCATGCCTGTTGGCTATCCATCTAAATGAAACCGAATCAGTGGAACAAGGAACAAACCGCTAGGCCATGACCTCCTCACCTTGGCGAATAGTACATCAGTGAAGTTGCTAATGACATCTCCCCGTGTCATCAAGTATAAGCCTTCAACGGCTGATAGATGGCGAGATAGCTCACACTCCTCAGTGAGAACCACTGATAACCGCAGATCAGCAGCCAGACAATAACCAGAGATCTCGTCCAACACTGCATGAGATAACGACTCCCAATCTCTCAAGTTCCCCGAGCTGGACTCGAATAACTGTGCCAAGGTCTTCAAGTCTAGGAGAGGATGCGTTCCGACGGCGTCTTCAAAGAAGAAGTAGATGCCCAACATTCGTAGTAGCCCAACAGCCTTGCCAGCTCCCAAGACTTGGTCAACCAACGGTCCCAAGAATGCAGGAACGGCGGGTTGCTTCCTCTTCCCGTCCTCCAAAACGGCAGCACTCCGAAGGGCGTAACCATCCGCCCAGAGATCGGGGTCCATTAGCGGGAGTTCGTTGTCTTCAACGAAGAACTCCTCGTCAAGTGCTCGAATGTCATCCAGGGAGTCCCACACGTTCCGAACGGGCATCCCATCTTTGAGCCACGTCCAGATCATACGCCAGATAGGCTCTGACGTCTTTGCAAAGACGGTGGCGAGAGAATCGGAAGCCAAAATATTGCCCATAGACCACTGTTCCTCGACTGCCTGTAGTAAAAGATCGAGCAGCAGTGCTGAGACGACAGCAGATGGAAGTTGGGTAGCCATACTGGGCATGTTCCAAACAGCTTGGTCGAGTCTGTTATGGGACTGACAAATGTATCCAACAAGTCTGTGTAAGATGTCCAACAAGACGTCAAAGGTCCCTGAAAATGTATCCCGCACGTCCTTCTCAAGACTGAGTAGGCTGACAACATAAGGGCTACCATGCCCAGCGAGTGCGCAACAAATCTCTTCTTCCTTATCGGCGCACCATCTGTCAAATATTTGGATTTGCCTATCGATGGCATCTGCAAAGGCCTCTATTGTCCTTGACCGGATATTTTGAGTGAGCAAGCGGGCTGATCGGTTTGGGGTAACTTCCTGGACCGCGGTAACACCGTCAAAGATGGCAGAAACAAATTTTCGTAGGTGACATATTGCGGTCGTCATCTGTGCAAAAGTACTCATGACGGACGACTGAGCTGACAATGTAAAGTGGAGTAGGCGCGGGGCTGTTGGTGAAGGCTACTATTTCATCAGCTCCACACACATCCTGATAACAGAGTTAGACACGCACAACCGAGGAAAACGTATCTGGGGTAGTATAGATCATGAGATTCTTTCGACCTTGAAGACACATCAACACCTCGCGCACTGCATCACGTTCGTGGATGTATTTCTACTCGATACTTTGGTATAAGCATGGAATCCCAGGAAGACGTTTCACACGCACCTCTCGCTCTGGACCAACTAATGCCAATGTTGCCTTCTCCCCAAGGACTCGGAGCATCGAAGGACCTAGCAAGTATTGATGGGATGTCGAAATAAGAGAGAATGCGTACCAAGGGTTGATGGATCCCCTATATCAAACGGCCGCGAGACATCTACGTCAATCTTCCAGTCCTCTCTCCAGTACTGCCGTGACTTGATGCGATCGATCGATTCGACATGATTTTGGCGGTAATGAACACGATTCGAGTCCGATTCTCCGGTCGTTTCGATCACTGGAGGAGGCACACCTTCAAAAGAAGGTGGTGTGTCATCACTGTCCTGGGAGTCATCTTCATCCCAAGGTGAAAGAGATGGCGTGCTTCCACCACTCCGAGTTTCCCATCCTTCTACGGTGCTACCAGCTGGTAGGCCGTATACTCCTTCCCAATGTTGTCCCTCAAATGGTTCTTCTTCAATGATCTCTTTCCATGTAATTGGTGCTGGGGATTCTGATGGTCCGGTATCGTTATATGCTTCTGCAAAAGCATGCGTTGTGTTACTAGGAACAGATGACAACAGTATCTACCCAGAAACGTCAGCACACGGGAACCCAAAGGAAAGCACATACAAGCAATTGGAGGTGGTCTGGGAGGCGTGACAACTAACAAGATATCAGCATGGGATCTCTGTAGCAAAATATATCACGATTACCTTAATATGCTCATCGAGATCCGTCAGCTCTTTAGCGTGTTCCTTGACTTTACGATAAGACTGCTGCAGAGCTTTTGCTAGGACCTCATGAGAGTTGATGCTTGCTTTGAGAACGTGACTGTACCACTCGGTTCACTGAAGATGACACAGGAATTGACTGAAATAATACCCTCTAAAGTGTTTGTCCATCGTAGTCAGGTCGGTGCTCGGCCCAGCCTTGGTCGAAAATTCCACATTTTTGGAGACGAAATCCACCGCAGCGCGAAAGTTTTCTTCATCCATCTCGGGTGATAATCCGGTTACTTGGGTGACGAGTGAGTGACATAGTGGTAGAAGACGTGTGGTCTGTCGAGTGGCAGGTCGCGATACGCGTGAACCCGGACGCGTCGATATGCGTGAATGTGGTCTCAACGACGAGGCACTCGAAGCTGGCCGAACCGCAGACAAGCTTGAAGGTGGTCTCTGAGACAAACTCGACGTTGGCCGTTGTATTTTCAAGCTTGAGTGAGGCCGAACAGAACTGGCTGAGATGGGCGTATTCATTGTAGCGTGGAGGTGGCAGTGCAAGTAGGTTTGTCCAGGGGCTTTTCAACTTGTTTCGCACCATCATGCAGCATTTCCTTGCAAGAAGTACAAGACTGTCTCTGACTGCACTTCGCCTTTCGCGTGGTATTGCATCTAGTAAAACTCAAGCTACTTCGACGCGGACCTACCCTGCTCGTACTACACCAACCGGTACACGCGTAGCAAAAGCAACCGCTAGCACAACTACCAACCAAGTCAGCCAGGAAGACATCTCTGAAGCAATAGCAGATACTACGGGAACTCGCGGGACAGTTGAAGACGAAGGACCTTCGGAGAGCATCATTGCCGCAGAGTCTGCAACCTCACGCATCTCACAAATCGCGTTTCCGGGTGACTTTGTGTCAGCTGGCGATGGCGGAGGAAACGACTGGTCCAAGAGCTACCATGGTTTATCTGTAGAAGCATTTCCGAGAGAAGTGGCGGACACCCTGCTTGCACCCCTCGACGAAATGGACATTGAGATTAAGCCTGGTGTGTTCCTTTTTTTGCATTTGCCACATCTTCCTGATCTCATCACCAAAGATGGGCTTATTTACCTCCCTGAAATCAAATATCGTCGTATCTTGAACAAGGCATTTGGACCCGGTGCATGGGGACTCGCACCAAGGACGGAGACAAACGTTGGACCCAAAATTGTCAGCAGGGAGTATGCACTTGTTTGCCAGGGAAGGTGCGGTATTCTAACATTTAAAATACGATCACCCACGAATTGCCCTCGTAGGCTTGTGGCAATAGCTAGGGGCGAAAACGAGTACTTTGACCCTTCTGGTATTCCGACTGCCGCCGAAGGATGCAAGAGTAACGCTCTCATGCGGTGCTGCAAGGATCTTGGCATAGCTAGTGAGCTGTGGTATAATTGATCGTCTTGTCTGTTTATTTTCCCACTTACACACACGCCAGGGATCCCCGTTTTATTCGAGAGTTCAAAGCCAAGTACTGCGTTGAAGTATTCGCAGAAAACCTTACATCGAAAAAGAAGTTTGTGCTATACTATCACTCGTGTGAATAACGATTTATAACTTGTTTCAGGAGGAAACTCTGGAGGCGTAAAGACCAACCAAAGTTCGAATATCCATGGAAAGAATCATAATTCATGTCCATTTAGTCTCAAATTACACGCGGTTGTCTACAACTTCTCACGTTGTATACTGCATCCTCAGTCTTTTTCCATGAGTCATGTCCCTCTGCTGCCCAGGTTGCAAGCGCTGGGTCCGGAAGCAGGATCCATTGCATGACACTTGTTCTGTAGCCCTTGCTTCATAGCAACTAATTATTTTGCTCAACTCTCACGTTTGTTGAGTACCTCCCGCTCCGTTGGATACATATTGGAAATTGTGGCTGATATCCGTTGCTCAAACCAAGATAATTTTAGGTGCCTACCGTGTGTATAGAATTGGCCACGTTCATGAACCAACGTCTCACCAATTTCTGTCATGTTCCGCGACCCTTCATTCCGGAATCAATTGATGAGGTGCAGGGTGCCCCACCAGTGTATAATTTTTCTCGCGTTATCTGTGACTCAAGGACAACGGTGCGTCACCATGGCAGTGCATTAACATATCTTCGTACATCCTATCCAGAGGCATCGTGCATCGTACGGGGGACCCTATGATCATGGCACAGTTTGAGACCGATGAAGAACGGGAACTTAATCTCGTCATGCACTGCGGGCAAATACAAGGATACCTAGCAAATAGGCGAGCAAACGTTGTGGCGTTTTCCAGTGCTCCCCGGACTCGACTGCGGTTATCAACGTTACCTATCTCATCCCGTTCATTGTCACGTTGGCACGTTGTCAAGTTGTCCGGCTCTCGGTTAATTCTGACGCTGATTAGTTGTTACAGTACCGGGTGACATTCCTCGGGCGTTTATCCACCTTACGCGTTCCGTTGTATCACAACGGTCGGATGCCGTCAACGCCATTCATTGCAGTCTGTGAAAACGTTCAGCCTTGCCTCAAGGACGGGGAACCACGGCGTACGTTCTGCGCTAGTTTTTCCCGTATTAAAGCGAAAGTAAGAGTGCGGTCACTCCATCACAAATAACCATCCTCAGAGATGACTCACTGCTCGCTCACCCAAGTATACCACCACCCCTCTGACTTTTCTGAACCGGTTCGGGCTGCGTTGTCGCAGAACGAAATCGCCGGCAACATCATTCTACCATTCGCGCTCAAGGCTTCGTCCTTGCCTTTCAAACAGGTGTGGATCGCACTGTTCGCCGACAACGACAATGTCGCATACATGCTGTCGTGTACCACTGGGCCACTGGGCCACTACCCTATTTTCATCGTCGCCTGCGAACCTGCCAAGGAGCGCGTGGACCCCGCCGATGCCATGTCGGCCCTCGTCCGTCGTTTACTACAGGAGGTCCCTCCCCAACGCGTATTTGCCATATTTTCGGCAGAAAGCGTTACCAACGCGTTCGCCAACGCATTTGAAACACATTCCCCCGCAGAGTACGGCATCAAGGCGATCGAGAAGCCGTACTACGAGGCCGTGTTGGCCACTTGTACGAGCGAGACGTTTGTCGAGGGTCTCACGTCCCAGTTCCCGGACGGGGAAGACATTGATATTTCTCTCCGCCGCGCGACGATGGCGCACTTGCCGGGCGTCAAGCGTTTGTGCAAGGGATTCTCCGAGGTGAGTAGGGCACGGCCTTCCCGTATACACCCTATGTATGACACCGTTCTACCGACAGGAGCAGCCGCCGTACGTCCTCGGGGATGAGGGCGCAGAGCTGGAAGCAAAGACGATGATCGAGAACGAGCAGGTGTGGATCCACATCGTCCAGAGACCCGGCCAAGAGGAAGAGATCGCATGTCTGGTCGCGACGACGCGCGCGTCGGACAATGTGACCGCGGTCACCAAGGTCTTCACCGCTCCCGAGTGGCGTTGCAAAGGTTGCGCGAAACGCCTCTTGCACCGCGTTTGTCAAGAGTACGTGTTCTTGGCTTGTGCATACTCTTATGATTGATGATCTTCCTTGCATAGCGTTTTTCGCACTCAAAAGGACAGGACGATCGTTCTCTACGTGGGCACATCCAAGGAACTGTTGCCTGCGCGCAAGACCTACCACAGGATTGGCTTTGCTGGTCTTCAGGGTCTCGTCCACGAGCAAGGTCCGGTCAATGAGCAAGCGGTGACGGACAAGTGGCTCGAGGTTGGCTTTGAGGGTACCACGATCGGGTATTGGTAGATGCCTGTTGCCAAATTTCTCTATCATTAGATGTTTGTTTTCCACTTGTTTATGATAGTGCATCATCCTATTCTGAAACCGTAGTGTACACTCTTCAATTGAGATGCACATGCTTATATGCGAGTACTTGTTATTTGAGACCCGCTTGCGAACACTGAGGAAGAAATGAGTAGTGTGGCACGAACCAGACTTCCGGGAATGCAATAAAAGGGACGTGAAAGATATTCTCTGACGGTGCAGATGCGTGTTATTACAATCAAATATCTAAAAATCCAAAATAGAGATACAATACAGCGGCGCAAAAGTAAAATAAAGATTTGATCAACTGATCGACACCTGTAGAACGGTGGAATTCATGGACAAGTACGCAGCCGGCGCGTGCTGTTCACAAAAAATACAGCAAAAGACTAGGCGTTCATGACTGCCTTGCCACCACGCCTGTCCACTCGGCGGTTAATGCCCCCCAACAGGATCTTGATCAGCATCTCTGCCGTTAGGTCTATCCCAAGAAAAGGTGTGGTGTCAACCATATCCTGGCACGCGTGTGCAATCAGTGCCACTTGTGATACGACATCCATATATAACCTACCCGCACACCATATGTACCACTCAGATCGTCATCCAGTTGCTTCAGGAATTCCGTCGCTCCAATATCGTCTCCAATCTGGACAAACTGGATTCCGACCTTGAATAACCCCAGGTCAGTCTTCCTCACCGCACCCGTCTTGTATCCCCCAGATCTCACCTGAGCAAGAGGGAAGTTCCCCCGGTCAAGCCTGCGCGCCAAAGACACGATCGAATCAAGCGGTTCGTCAGCTAAAAAGCAGAACCAACACCATCAATCACATCGCAGCTAGACGAGTGGGAAAACGAACTCGGAGCACCGTCCGTGATGACGATAAAGTTGATGGGTTTTATCAGTTTGAGAGCAGATCCGTCGCCTTTTCTCTTCTTCCGCGCTGCTCGTTCGAGTTTCTCGACATAGTCGCCGACGAGAACGTCGAGTTTGCTGGCAATGGGCGTGAGCCCCCCGGGTTGCACGTTCTTGAACAGTTGGCGAACGTTCTTACGATCCTAGTGTAAAATCACGGTTATGATGATGTCCAAACAGAGCGACGTAGACCGTTGCTCGCCTTGATGTTGGTCCCGTACTTGTGGTGGTTGAGAAAGTGAATGTCGATCCCGTCTCTGTCATACGTAGCGGCCGTTTGAGCGAGCTCGCACAGAGCCTTGCACGCCTGTCGACACGACGCTCAATACTGCGCCTACTACGGACCAAGGTAACACGGACCTGCTCCCAGCGACGATCTTGAAGCATGGACGCCGAGTCGTCCATGACGATCACCGTATCGTACTCACACAGCATTTCTAGCGCGTTTTCCTTGGACTCGCGACGCATTGGCGCCTGTAGATATGCGATATCTCGAAGACGGTCAGGAGAAGCAAAGGCTGGATGGATCATGAATACACGTGTGAGACTGGAGCCGGGAGGTAATGTCATACTTTGAGTGTTGGGCTGAGACCCTACAGCGGGGGAAAGGGGGCCAGAATACCGTGACCCATTCATTTCCTGCGCAACGACACTTGCATATGGAGGCGGCGAGGCCAAACTGGAAGCATCAGCGTGTAGGTGGTTCTCGATGTCGGTATTAGTCAGATCCCCAGTATGGTGGGGATTGCGAAGCTTTGAACAGTGTGATGGTGAGTGGCCCATGGAGCTAGTAAAGGTTCTCAAAGTGAGTTTTGTTGTGTGAAACGACTGCGGGGATGATCTTACCTTCGATCGCAGGAAAGCAGGTGAGCTGGGGTGAACAGCTTTCTATTATATAGAGCCTCTTGGGTTAATTATCGACCCAATGGAGTGTGCTGGCAGCCGCATGCTTGGCACAGCACACACAAATTCCAGTGAGGAAGAATGTTCGATCAGAAACTAAAAGGGAGATAGTAGTCATGATGACTGAAAGACATTCCAGTTTTGGCAAATACAGCAAGTACAAGAGTCAAAGAAGTTGACATAAATAACAATTGGGCAGTGCTACAGCAACGCATACGGAGACTGTCGGTCAGCGAGCTTCGGGAATGCATTCGTGCTTGCTAATACCACCATCTGCTTCTCATGAGAGATGTATCCTCTCATATATCCCCTGTAAATCATGTTCGCAACAAAGCATTCAGCTTCGTCAACAGAAACGTCGGTTCCAGAGATGCGGAACGAAGCATGAAACATGGACACAGGGATTCGCGTGCTCTTGTCGGATGCTATCCAACTGTGTTATCGAGTGGTCAATTCGAAAGAAGCAGTTCGGAAAAGGAAACACATACACGCGTCTGAACAGTCCTCTGATGCAGAGTTCGCGTGCCTTTTCGACCGTAATCCAAAGGTTCAGTTCGACAAGACGATGCTCCCATTGATCGAGTGCTGTATCATATGCTGTGATATCCCCCACGCGAATTGCCGCTATAAATGGCGAGAAGATTTCGTCCAAGACAGGGAATCGATCCAATAGAGTTCTGGAAGGGAGGTGACCACGCAAGATACGTAGTGGTATCAAGCACGTCAATATCCGTCTATAGTATAATCTGAGTAATGTCTTCAGAGAAGAGCATTTGAACACACTCTTGATTTCTGTGCGCTTGAACATGACAATTGTAGAATGCAAGAGTGAGTTCCTGTTCTGCCTGCAAAGAAATGAATATGGCGAATGTGACAATCCAACAGGAACGTCACCTTGGCATAGTCCTCATTAAGAAAGCTAAGCATTCCGAGATAGTATCGGTAGGTAACCTTCAATCAGTACTCAACCTTTAGCAGCATAAAAGGCACTGTCATCAAGGTACGACACACTTGATGCGAACGAGGGTAAGCCGTCAGAGGTGGGAGATCCGGATTCGCATCCAGCGCTCGCAGGATGTTTTTCGACAAGGATATCCGTTTAACCTAGACACCACATCAAATGGTATACGCATTCGGGCAGTACAGAAAACGCACGCGAAAGTAACACTTCATGACAAGACCGACAACATAGTAGACCCCCCATTTGCGAGATTGGTCTGCTGGAGACGTTCTCCAAGTAAACATTTCACATAAGCACAAAAAGGACAACGTGGGCTCAAAACACACACCGGTCTGTCATACAATTGCTGAATGCCTTTGCAACCACACCCGCCGCGCTTTCCATGCATTCACTGCTTTGACTGTTGACCTTTGCGTGAAGATCCGCCTGAATGGATGAGAGGCATCAAAAATAAATAGTGCACATATCACACATAGAACCCACGTCAAAAGCAAGATCCCTGAGATCACGTAGCATGGAGAACAATGCTGGTAGGGTCCATCCCGTGTTTTGCGCGAAAAACCGAAAGAATAGCCTGTGATGTACCTCTTCACAAGCCATTTTCGAGTTGAAACGTAGAGTGGACACACGAAATGAGTTGGGATTGTTCACTGAAAGCTTCTCCTGGTCGTTTTCGCGCTACATGAGATGTTACCACCACATATCGAACAGCAATCTCGTCCCACGGGCTCTCAATGCATCCACCATACTGAGTCATCAGTGCGTCACGCTGGAGGTACATGTGAGAAGAAACCCAGTATATGCACCGTCTAGGTCACGCACTGATGGATTTTTGAACTCTTTTACCAGATCTTTCCCGTGGGGACTTGTCGGTCGGAGTAAGTATGCCAGGCGCTGGCCGTCTTCGGCATGTACACTCTCTGAAAGTTGTACTAGGAAAGTGGTGAATGGGACTGCCATATGCTGAGTTTATTTCGGTAGATGTTTAATGAAGGACTTGTGCTAGTTGAAGCGTACAATTAGCGATGCGGATCACGTGCATTATGTCGTCATCTTCCTCCGCGATATATATAAGAAGCTGCACGCTTTCCACACTGATTTGAATCTTATCCACCATGGCCTTGCAACCTTCCCTCAATCCACTGATCGTCGCGGGGACAAAGGACGCTCCCCACACCCTGGACGTCTTCAGTGAGCGCTCCCTAACATTGAAAAAAGTGCCTAACGTGCCGTTGCAAGTCGACTATGTGTGCCCCTACAGGTCGTTATCGTACCTGAAATACCGGCTTGTATGCGTTTGACATGCATTACACAGTGCAAAGATTTCACGCAAGATCAATACTTTGCTCAAACCTTGGTTCGATAAAGGCGGTAAATACTACGGCAAGGTCAAGCTCATCGTGAGGCTGCAAGTTCAGCCCTGGCACGCATCTTCAACTCTGACTCACGAGGCCGCACTCGCTGTCAGTCCGACGACGAGTCGAAAACGACCAATGTTCATGAATTGAATTTAGGTCTTGCGAGCTTCGCCTGACGACTTTTGGGCCTTTTCCCTCAAGGCAAGGTGTTCTGCTCGCGTCCTCGTTTATATGCAACTTAGCAAACCACAGTTATTTGACGAACAAGAGAAATTCTATGACATCCCGTCCTCGACTCTCACTCCTCTCCAGATCCGTGAGAAACTTGCGGTAATCGCGAGTGCTGTTATCCAGGACCAAGGAAAGGTAGAGGTGTTCAAGGACCTCCTCAAGCTCAAAAGCACCCCGAACGGTGGTGTTGCAGTCACAGATGATTTGAAATACAACAGTGAGTCCAAATGTGTTTGTTCGTAGATGATGCCCATATTCGTCCCAGTCAAATTCGCTAGGCAGAATGGAATCCACGTTTCCCCCACCGTGTTGTGGGATGGTCTCGTCGCGGGCGAAATTTCCAGCTCTTGGGACGAAAAAGAATGGTCCAACTTCCTTTCTCAGAAAGTCGTGGTGTAGAATCGGTCTACCAGTTTCGAGGCTATGAGTGCGTTGCGATTGTACTTGTATGTATGCGCGTATGATTATGAATTACGACGGTGGTCTACCACTGTAAAGGAATTTACAGGGCGAAAAAGAACTACGATGGTCTTGTTGGGCACGCCAAGGACTACATACAAACGACCTCGGAGAAACCTCGTGCAGAAATGACGTCGCATTTACAACCCATCAGTTTCCAAAGTACTGTAGAAAAGGAATCTTATACAACAAGAAGCTATGTCTTGGAAATTGTCAAGTTACTTCCAAGTCCAGACTAATCGAAAAACCGTATCAAAAGCGAATGGTTCCAATGAATCATCATTCAATTGTCACACTCGCATTCCTGAACTCGAGGAACGGATATGGTCCTGCCTGGAATGGCCCGAAACCACTTGTCAGTGTCTGACACATAACGGCCCAAGACGACATACCCCAAGCAAGCAAAGATGGGTCAGCGTGAAGACAGCCGGTCCAGGGGAAATATACTCTGGTATCTGCACCGTAAAGTTTTGGTAGAACCCGCCCGGGTTGTGTGCGGTGGGGTTCCAGGGACCGGCGTAAAGGACATCGCCGAGCTGGTCGGTCGGTTGTGGGCACACCCCATTGTTACAACTGTCGATCGCGAGGGCGATGCCCACTTGGATGCAAGACTCGATGGATCCCTGTAGCCCATGAGTTTCGTCAACGATTTCGGTGGATTTCGCATGGAACACTAACAGGTAGGATGACTTGAGAGGTGAAATACTCTCCTGGACAGAGAATGCATCAGGCAAAGAATGCCCGAATTAGCGAGCTAAGACAGGATAGTAGGTCCT
This sequence comes from Xerocomus spinulosus, assembly GCA_038094075.1. Taxonomy (NCBI): domain Eukaryota; kingdom Fungi; phylum Basidiomycota; class Agaricomycetes; order Boletales; family Boletaceae; genus Xerocomus; species Xerocomus spinulosus. The sequence continues at coordinate 309 of JBBPTN010000308.1, read as the reverse complement.
TCTGCTATCCTGCCTATTCGCTTGTCTAAGCGGCTTATTCGTCTATCCTGCCTATTTGTACTATCCTGTCTTTCCGCTTCGTCGTACATTTTCACATCAGGCTGTAAATATAAAAAATATCTGTACAGTGGCTCAAAAAAGTGTCCCAATGTTGGGTCATTTTGAACAAATGGATTGATTGCCAGAGAAATAAGACAAACAAGACCAAACACTTGCAGGATGAAAGATAGTACTTACTCATGGCATTCTATCGCCGCTTAGATCATGTGATTTGGTTACCATGGTACTGAGATATAGCCATTTTAAAAT
>JBBPTN010000307.1:0-23104 GCA_038094075.1 Xerocomus spinulosus | reverse complement strand
ACCCAAAGGAGGTAAATTATTTCGCATTATCCCTGCCATGTTACAGACTTTGTTTCTCAGGGCAAGGGATGAATGCGAGCATGAATGACGCACACAATCTTGGTAAGTATGACATCGTCGGTTAATTACCTTGCGCGCATGATTTGACATCTGACTCTCCCAGCTTGGAAACTCGCCTTGGTGATCCGTGGTTGGGCAGAGATGTCCCTGTTGTCAACGGTCAGTTGCTGTTTTGTATATCTAACCAGCACCCAAATAATTTATTGATCAGTACGAGTCGGAGCGCCGCAAGTATGCCCAAGATCTAATCACGTTCGACAAGACATTTTCTACTCTTTTCTCTGGAAAGCCTGTGACGCATGACAATATGGACGGCGTTTCTCATGAGCAGTTCTTGACGTGAGTGAAGTGTCTGGTCATTCGTACCCGTTTAATTGTAATCACAGGGCATTCCAGACGTTTGGAGGATTCACGAGTGGCATTGGTGTGCACTATGGCCCATCTGTTGCTGTTATCGACGCACACCAAACCTTGGCCACCAATCTCGTCATTGGTGAACGTGTACCCCCACAGAAATTTGTTAGGGCGGCCGATACTTTACCATATGAGCTCCAGGATCTTCTCCCATCCGATCTCCGCTACAAGCTCCTCGTGTTTACTGGGGACCTCGACGACGCTTCACAACAAGCAAGGATCGCAGCTACTGTGAAGGGCTTGGAGCGACCAGAAAGCTTCTTGAATCGATACGCCACAAACGACACTGCCGAGTCGAGGTTTGATATCATCACGATTAGCAAAGGAACAAAGACAGAGTTCAACTATCTAAGAGTGCCATCGTTGTTGAGATCGCACTGGTCCAAGTGAGTATGGATGGTATGCTCAATGGGCCTCTCTTGATGCACCTTGCAGGGTCTTGATTGATGACACAGACGTTACGGGCAACGTCGGTGGACGAGGCTACGCGTATTATGGTGTAGCTGATGAAGGTGCGATTGTAGTGGTTCGACCGGACGGATATGTCGGCATGATCGCACCTTTGGACGGAATTTCTGAAATTGATGGCTATTTCGCACAGTTTATGAAGACATGAAGACATTTTTTCTTTTGGACGGTGTACGATCTACGTAGACGTATTTATTCCAGAATACCAGTTACATTCCCACGAACCCATGGAGATTTCTCGGCTACTTGTCGGTCAGGTTGGCCCCAGGTGTATTCAAATGACCAAATTCATGTCGTTGCCATCCTGTGTGCAATGGAAGATCCGAAATCAGTCAGTCTGTCCATTCAGACGAGATGAAGCATTCATTTACCAGCGCATCAGCGATGTTGTCGCAGAATTACAACACTGCCCTTCTCTGTTTGAGCATTGCTCGGATCTTGGCGTGGTGTCTCGGCTCTTAATAGAGCGACCTGCCAATGGTCTCCTTCTTCTAACCCACCATGTCTATGGAGAGTCGCGTCGATGTCTTGATCATTGGAGCTGGCCCTGCTGGAGTGATGTGCGCTAATGCACTCGCCGTGGCAGGTGTCGACGTGAGAATCATCGATAAACGGTACGGAGCATGTCTGTCGTGGCGAGCAGCCAATTGCTGATCCACCCCAGGCCAATCAAGGTCCAAGCTGGTCAAGCGGATGGTATCCAACCAAGGACGATCGAAGTATTGCAGGTATACCTCCATATCCATCGCGTCGTTTATCGCGTTTCAAACAAGCGCCAAAGAGCTATGGACTCGCCGAGCGTTTGATCCGAGAAGGAAACCAGATGCACATGTGTGTATGTCGGGACTGGCTTGGCCACAAAGTATGCGTGTCTGATTAGCCGCGATGGATTCAGGCTTTTTACAACCCTAACCAAAACGGTGAAATCGAGGTGAGTCGTTTTCAACACTAGCGTGTTTTTCGAGTGATTGGGTTTTCAAGTGTACTGGACGCGCCCCTGATGTTACTGCACCAACTGCACGCTATCCATTTGAGGTATTGCCCCTGTTCATGTTCCGTGTCATATTGACTGATGGGACGTCTAGATTACACTGCACCAGGGAGCAATAGAGGCCATCTTTCTTGATTCTATCAGGTCCCGTGGAATTCAAGTTGAACGTCCAAAACAACCATCGGCAATCGAGATTTCGAAAGACCCCGACGAACTATCGAGTCCGTCTTCATACCCAGTGAAGGCGAGTGGCCTGCGGATCACTCACTCGATAGGTCACAAATAGTCTCTCCAGGTTACTGTAGAACATCTAGATGTGACCGACGATGACCACAAGACAGAAACCGTACATGCCAAGTTCGTTGTTGGAGCAGATGGCGAGTCACAACCCGATTATATGCGGGTCCGGCACCAACCTTTGATCTGCAGGAGCACATTCATGGGTTCGCAAGACTCTGGGAATTAACATGGAAGGCGAACAAACTGGTAATTTGATCAGACATGTACTTCAGTCTGGTGCCTGATCAACTCGACCAGACTACATCTGGGGCGTCGTCGACATTATACCAGAAACAAACTTTCCGGATATTCGTAATCGCACTGTTATCCATTCAACGAGCGGGTCTGCCATGATCATTCCCCGCGAAGGCGATACAGTTCGTCTTTACCTCCAGCTATCCGACAGGGATGTCGTGGATCCATTAACCAAGAGAGTTGACAAGAGCAGAATGAGTCCTCAGAAACTCCTTTCAGTGAAGTTTTCAGGGAATACTTGCCTTGGTGTGTCTGAATGGTGAATTCGATAGATCGCCAGGAGGATATTCTACCCATATGAGTTGGACGACCCAAATGATATCGAATGGTGGACGATATACATCAGTGCGGCCTTTTCGAATTCCCGTTCACGATAGTTTTGACTTGCGTATCACTTGTCAGTTGGGCAGCGTGTTGCATCCAGTTACTCCGTCAACGACCGTGTCTTTATTGCCGGTGACGCGTGTCATACCCATTCTCCCAAAGCAGGTGAGATACTCGGTCCTTCACCCGAACCTCTGAAATCATTTCTCCATGCTTTAGGTCAGGGTATGAATGCCAGCATGAATGATACCCACAATCTCGGCATGTATCTCATCTGTGTCGTGGGGTGAAAGCTAAAAGATTGTTTAGCATGGAAGCTTGCACAGGTTCTCAGAGGATGGTCTAACCTATCACTTTTGAAGACTGTAGGTTTTGAATGTCCTTCTTGTCTATACACATTGAACCCATCTTTTCAGTACGAATACGAACGCAGAAAATACGCGCAAGACCTCATAGACTTTGATAAGAAGTTTGCAGCTTTATTCTCCGGAAAGCCAAGGACAACGGAGAATGAGGACGGTGTGTCTCATGAAGAGTTCTTAAAGTTCGTACCATGAATTGATCAACGATCCCTTACCCTCGTCAACTCACTCAATATGCCAGGGCATTCCAAACATTCGGAGGGTTCACCAGTGGCATTGGCGTTCACTATTCACCATCCGCAATCGTGGATAACAAGCACCAGAAATGTGCTGAGAATCTGGTCATTGGACAGAGGATGATTCCGCACGTCTTTGTCCGTGCCGCCGACATCCGTCCGTTTGAAATACAGGACTTACTCCCCTCTGATGTCCGCTTCAAAGTGCTATGTTTTGTGGGGGACCTAACCGAAACCAAGATCGCCGAGCTAAATGTACTCGCGGAGGAGTTGAGCAAGCCATCCGGCGTTCTCCACAGGTACTCTGTTGACGGGAAGATTTCGACCGTGTTTGATATCATCACGATCGCTACGGGAAAGAGAGATGATATCAATTACTTACTCGTCCCGGCCTTTTTCCGTCCCCACTGGTCCAAGTGAGTGTTACTTCCCTTGCTGATCGTCGATGGTTGGTCATCTGTGCGACTGTTGCAGGGTACTTTTGGACGATACCGATGTGACGGGAAGCAAGGGTGGACGAGCGTACGAGCGATTTGGCATTGATCCGAAACAGACCACGCTCGTGATCGTCCGGCCAGATGGATATGTAGGGACAATTGTTCCCTCGGGCGCTATTGCGGACTTGGACCAGTATTTTGGTTCCTTCTTGATCCCTCGCAGTCTTGATTCCTAACAGAGGACGAGCGTCTCGTCGTATGATATGAGGTTGGGTATCTTGTACAATTATATCAGGATTGTAAGCATACAATACATGTACAACATCGATCATCCTCGCCACCCGGGCAGAGGCGCTGCCTCTGCACTCCCAACAGGTACTCTTCTCGCACCCCCTCTTCCGGCTGGCAACTTTCCTGTCACCTTTACTGCGAATTTGGATGTTGCTTCAGGCTTGATCGTGGTGGTAGTACTCGGTAGTTTCGTTGGGGGAGCACTCGTCATGGGTGCTGAACCTCTACGAGATGGCTTTTCACGGTTCTCCTTCTCTCCCGCACCATTCGTCTTGGCTCTGCTCGTAAACACGGGGGCAGCAGGCTCTACCTTTGCCTTGCCCCTCTCCTTTGACACCCGCTTCTTCGCATCTACTTTGTCAGTCTTTTCCTTTTTCACCTGCGTCGCATTTCGTTCCGTCTTCTTCTCTCTCAGTGGACTGTCATCGTCATCCCCCACCGACACCGGCGCTGGCCCTACAGCAGGCGCAGGAGACCCTGTCGGCGTCACATCTTCACCATCTGATTTTGGCACAGATTCAGGGCTTTCGGGAGACTCGGCAAGCATGAGGATGCGGCTGAGTGGGCTGGGTTTTACGGGCGAGTAGGCATGCGTCATGTGAGGCGCCATGGGTTTCGCCATGGGGAACGGCCGTCGAAAGGGAGGCGGCGTTCGTGGTACGGTTAGGGCCTGTTTTTGCATTGGGGCAGGCAAAGGAGAGGGCTCAACGATCGTCGGAATGGGATCCGGAAGAGGTTGTGGGGGAGAGGGGGATGTTGATGAGCCGTCAGCGGGGTCTGGATTGTTTTCAGGGAAGTGACTACCCAAAGGCTCGAGTAACGAGTCGGGTAGTGGCAGTGACGTCCTGGGTGATGGGGGAGGGAGAACGAAAGAGGTTGGAAGGATTGATTTTGTCAGGGCGGTCGGGTTATTATCCGATTGTTGTTTTGGTACGGGGATGACGACGGGAATTACCTCCGTCTCGTACGCGGGTTCAACATTAGTTGGGGGTGGAATGGAGAAGATGGAAGAACGACGGGAGACGCGCGTTTTCCGACTGTTACTCGATTTGCCTACCACCTTCTGTTTGCGAGGAGACTTGCGAGGAGACTTCTTTACCTCGGGTAGGTATTCGGCTAAATTGGGGGAAGGGGGTGTACTGGTGGGGGGTGCTTCCGAAGGTGGAGTCAAACGATGCTCGAGATGCATCTGCTGAACTTGCCATGATCGTCTTTCTTCCAGAAATTTAATTCTTTCGCTCTGAACGCGAAGATGAGACAGTGAAAGCGAATAAAATCAATGGGTCATACATCAAAGGCAGATTTTTCTTTTCCGAGCTTCACGGCAGCTCGGGTGAACTTTTCGCGTTCATCTTCGAGCTCTTTTTTGATGCGATCAAGCCGGTCACGTTCAGCTTCATTCTCGGGAGTGATCAGCGGGCCATCCGTCGATGCTCTCCGCATCCCCTGGGTCGCAAGTTGGTCAAGAAGCTCGCGCGTTTCGGTTGCGTGGGTTTCGTGTAGTTTCTTGGCTTCTTCTGGAAAAGAGGAACACTCAGTTAGAAACGCAGTGAACAGCGGTCAACCCACCGAGTTCAATTTGCAGCTTCTCGATGACAGTTTGAAGGCGTTTACATTCTACGGAATCCGCTTCTAAGGGTTGTCCAGAAGTCGCTGGCGTGCCAGCTTCTGGCCCATCCGAGAGATGTTTTGAGAGTAAGGAAATAGCATCGTTTGCGGAAGCAAAGAGTGAAAAAATTTTATCGTCCGCTGCATTGATTGGGGTAAGCGGGAACAGCGCATCGTGGTCAAAGGAAGAAGGCTATTGCATATTAGGCTACCACGTCGTGGAACAATGAAAGAAGCTTACCTCTTCCGATTTTATGGAAGCCAAAACGCGTATTTGGTGTATTATAGACTGCAGGCGATTCGCGGACACAAGTATCAGTCTTCTAAGCCGCGTCGTCTCATCGAGAAGCTCCGTTCTCGAGCTTTCTGCATGCTCCAGAGCAACTTCCAGGTATCCTTGACCTTTTCCAACCAGTTCCATGCCTGAGACGATCTCAGCGTTAGCGCCTTGAATTACCATGCCAGAAGGTGTGCAAGATTTCGAGTCTGCGAGCTTGGACCATTTTTCTACCATTCGTTCGATCTCCTTTTCCCTCTTCTTGAGTTCGGCTGCGTGCGTGGCACGAAGAGCTTGAAGTGACGTTCTCGTACGCTGAAGTTCAGAGGTGGTTTGCTTGTGACTTGACTCGGAAGATTGTAAGGAACGAGCGGAAGTCCTATCACACACTGGTGAGCGGTGCCCCAGCGGATTCGCTCGCACCGCTGTTACTCACGCAAGACGCGACTTGTACATGCTGACCTCACGTTCTGCACTGAGTACTTTCTCGGTGGAGGAACGATGCATGTTCATGAGTCGTTCATGGTCATAGGACAGCGTTCGTAATTTCGTAGAGAGTTCCTCGGCTCTCCCCATGTCAGTCTATGAGATTTTGAGACCCATACTGATCGGACAGAGCTGACATACCACTCGTTGACTGAGCATTGCAAAGAGGCATTTCGTGACAGATTCCATGTTCTCATTAGAGATGCCTTCCAGTGATATTCCGGGACTTGTGATGAATCCATGTGCGATTAGCTGTGAGTTTATGTATTGGAATGTCGAGGTGGATGTGCAAGAAGATGTGGTCGTGTCAAATGCTGAACCAAAGTCAGACACTGAAATGTCGAGCGCCCAGTGACCTTCTGGCATGTCGAAGTCAATGTTGAACGCGTCTGATCACGTGCCATATTTGAGTCACACTCCGGTCACACAGAGCGTGACAGGGTATGCTGCGCGTTACGTAATCGCGCCTTTTGGCAACTCCTCCTCCTCCCGCCTTGTCCGTTCCCTGTCCGGTCTGTCCCTCGGTACATTTGATACTCGTTTTAATGCCTGGCGTTGCTATACTAAACCCAACACTTCCTGGACGCGGATTTGGATCTTCACAAGGCGAAACCGCTCACTTTTACGTTCCAGACAGTACCAGAGACGGCCATAAACCACCGACAGCGATGCAGAATGGTTCCCTCACTGCAGTCAACGATCTGACGGTCGCAGAGATCAAGGAAAAGGCAAAGGAGGATGTTATCAAGGCTGCCAAGGGAACGTCTGCTATCACACTCATTCGATCTGCACGTACGCAATTTCAGCGAGCTCAGACCTACGAAAACCAGGGCGACCTCAAGGCGGCTCTTAGCTCTTTTATAAAGGCCGGAATCTTGACACATATGTTCACGACTAGTACGGAGGTCTTGGCAGAAACTGGACCTGGACGGCATGGAGTCTTGTACAAGGAGTTTCAGGACTTTGAAAAGGTTGATCTCCGTCTCGCCAGACTCATTGGTGGCTAAGGCTTCATTAGACCGATGGTAATAATCTTATGCAACGTGTTCACGCCATCGAAGCAAAGTTATCCGATCTGGAAAAATCAGCTACAACGTGAGCATTATCACTTATATCTCTTGAACCCTATTCACGTAACCCATGAGCAGTGATAACGCTCGTGCAGGACCAAGCAAACAAGTCATGCCCTCCATAGCTGATCGCGTCAGGAAGTTGAACGACGCCGGATTGGACGTTGATACCTCCAAGCGTGCCTCCCGAGAATTTCCCGTTGTACCCTCTACCTCACCCTCTATTCCACTCAGATCTCCCGAGCCTGTTCGCACGCAAAAGCTATCGCCAGCACTTGTATCGGCACCGCCACCCCCGTTTTCAGTCATTGTTCCACCATCGAACAACAGTTCAACCGCATCATCGCCTCACGCTGTCGTCCCGCCCTCCACCCTGGGTCCTCCTTCCCCGACGTCCTCAGAATCTTCCTCTCCTCCTCGAGCTCACATTTCTGTTTCTGAGTTTTCTCAAGCTTTTCCTTCCATTGAGGAGTTGGACGAGTTTACGTCCAGATTTCCGCCTATCCCAGCCCTAGAACCAATGGTCAACGGTAGCACCACCCAAGATACATCAGTATTGCAGTCGAACGGCGTAATCGGTGTCGAACCGCTGAACTCTCCTCGTCCGAAACAATTTCCATCATTTTCAATTGACCCTGGACCACGGCCCTCGAGTACACCGATAACGCCAACAGTGAATGCCCTCATCAGTCGACCAGCTTCTCCAACGATCACTTCAAAGCCCTCAATCAATAGTGTTGCATCCTCTTCACGCTCCTCGAAAACATCACCCATACAGGAAAAACCTGTAGTTCCGCAGTCAAATACTATCCTTCCCGAGCTCCTGCGTGAATACCTATACGCTCCCGGCCTTAAAACCCTCGTGGTTGATATACGGACGCGGGAGGAATTTGACATTGAACATATCAAAGCAGATGCCATAGTTTGCCTCGAGCCATCTGTTCTCCTACGTCCAAGGTAACTGGCGTTCATACACTGACACAGTATCCGCTAATATTAGGCGTAGTGTAACAGCTGCTGGCCTTGAAGACTCGTTAGTTGTCGCGCCTCGTGAAGAATGGGTGCTTTTTCAAAATCGTGATAAGTTTGACCTTGTGGTTCTTTACGATGCTTCTTCAGAAACATATGATGCTACTGGACCACTTTCTGCTTTTGTCAAAGCAGTATTCAACGGTGGGTTTAGGAAAATTCTGCGTCATACGCCTGTGTTGCTTGAAGGGGGTTTTCGGGCGTGGAAACAAATGTTTCCTGATGAGATCACTCACGGGATTCCTGGTGGTACACGGGCCTCGCTAAACAGCATCTCGGAGAGTGGCATTAGTAGTACCTCGGGTGCGATACTGTCCTCCGCGTCAATCGCCGATACATCGCGCAATCGATTGTTACTGGGGCCATCACATGCAAATGGCGTATTGCCAGAGAAGCGACTCTCTGAATCTCCATCGTACGTTTCCTTTTTATTATTATTTTTAAATGGCGTTCACATTGGGTAACAATCAAAGAATACCCGGAAAGATTCCGGAAATCGACACGACTCCGGATGGTCCTGCATCGTTACTTCGTCGACATGCGATATCCAAACCTTCACCTGTATCACATTCCTATAGTCAATCTGAAAGTGTAAGATTCACTGATATTATTAGTGGCAGCACTTTGACGGTTTGGTCGTAGATATCACACTCGCCACGGCCAATACTCTACTCTTTTATCAACGGTTCCACAAGCCCAGCATCTATTACATACCCTTCAATCGCGTCGGCATCATCCTCCGGAATAAACATATCGTCCTTTTCCCAAACCTCTTCAACGTTTACCCCTGTGCCGCTCCCTCCGCAGGCATCCATCAACCCTTCGCCACTGGCAAGACGGAGGAGTGATTACATGAATGATACCGGCTTTACTCATCGTCCGACTTCCATCGACTACCCAGATCTCCATATCCTTCGTCCACCCCCACCTGTGGCTACCCCTGTGTCCGAGCGTCAGGATTCACGCCCTCATCTCCTACACTCACCGTCATACTCCGCTACTGTCCCGTACACGTCCAAAGCTGGTCCAAAACCTCCAACGATTCAGTCCGACTATCCAGTTGTATATTGGTCTGATCTGCAAATCAGCACAACCGGATTGAAGAACCTAGGCAATACGTGCTACATGAATGCGACAATTCAATGCTTGAGTGCCACAGCACCCTTTGCCACGTTCTTCACAGGTATCGTCCACTCGTGTAACACCGAATCTAACGAGATTATTAATCGTGCTTAAGATGGGCGGTGGAAGAATGCAGTGAATTCAGTGAATCCAATGGGGACGAAAGGGAGATTGGCGTATGCATTCGCACAGATTCTCTATGAAATGTCGCATTCGGAGCTTCCACATTTTACCCCGTTCGTGTTCCGAGTACGTCTGTTGCGTCATCAGCCCAGTCACGGATTTGACCTTTTCCCTCAACATAGAAATCGATATGTAATTATGCGGCTCAGTTTGGCGGCTCGGACCAGCATGACTCGCAAGAGTTTTTGACTTTCCTCCTGGATGCTCTTCACGAAGACCTCAATCGTGTGCTCATGAAACCCAACAACGAACCATCACCTGATCGCGATGCTGAACTTGAAAAACTGCCTCAGCAAATTGCCAGCGAGCAAGAGTGGGAAATATACAGGATGCGAAATGACAGCTTGATCGTGGACTATTTCCAAGGACAGTTTCGGAATAGGATGGAATGTCTGACTTGCCATCATGTTAGTGATGATGCCGTCGAATTTTCATTGCTAATAAGTTGTATACTTTGCAGACTTCAACAACCTATAATTCGTTCATGTATCTATCCTTGCCGATTCCCTCTGTCAAGGGTCCGTCAAGAGTGCCTTTGTATTCATGTTTGGATGCTTTCGTCAGGGAAGAGGTGCTTGAGAAGTCGGAAGCATGGTAAGCAACATTGTGCACTCATTCCGAAAATGATCATCTTCACTCGCATTAGGCATTGCCCAAAATGCAAAGCATTGCGCAGCGCCTCCAAGATTCTTACCCTCTCGCGGCTACCACCCGTCTTGTTGATCCACCTCAAACGGTTCTCTGTCAAGGGTCATTTTACAGACAAGATCGAGACCGTTGTCGATTTCCCTCTTAGGGGCCTCGATCTCACCAACTACATGCCGCCACCACTTCCCCCGGACGTGCGCAAGGACATTGAGAAACCGTCGTTGGCGAGAAGTGTAGTCGATGACCCACGGGTGCAAGTACCACCCTACAGATACGATCTATACGCCGTCACGAACCACTTTGGGAGTCTAAGTAATGGTCATTGTAAGCGTTTCTCCTATCGTGTGGGGTGAATGGATCTAGGCTCATGGATACGCCCAGATACGGCATTCGTCGCATCTCGGCCAGGGTGGCTTTATTGTGACGACAGTCGGATCACTTCGACGGACGCCAAGGAGGTCGTGGTACGTGCTCGCACGTTTTCGATTTGGGACGTGCCTCATTTTGTCTTACAGGGACGTCCTGCATACGTATTGTACTATAGACGGGTCAAGCCGTAGACAACAGACATTGGACTGTACAACATGCTCACTCTCCTTTCTATTTAAGTCTTTGCTTATTCGGATGTTTAGGCGTTTAGGTTGCGCTGAAGAACACAGCACTATCTCTTGTCATTTGTACATCGTGCAGCATCTCACTTGTCTTTCTTCTTCTTCCTTTCCTTTCTTTTGTTCTCGATCAAACTAGTTTACATGCAAAATGTACCCAATAATGACAGTGTTCAAACTGATAAGGAGCGGTCGGCGACCAATGAAACGAAAAAGAAACGGTGCGCTACACGCGACGACACATGCACTCGTGTCGTCCGGAATGCACGTGGTGACACGTACTCCGCCCATTCCTCAGGCCACGGTACTCAGTCTAGTCCCCATCCTCCAGGAAGGTCTGCAACGTCCAGTGACACTTGTGACAATGCCATCGCTCAGGATTGTACTTGCTCCGATAAAAGCAGGGCGAATACTGCGCCGTACACCGGTCACATTGATGGTCTGCTTCATCCGATACGTCAGGGACGTCAACACGGTTTGGATGGAGGAGGCTGTCCAGCCGACGGGCCTTGCGGAGGAGTGCATGCGCTTCGGAGACCGGCGCGCGTTTGTACGTCCGACAGTATGCCTGCAGCGCGGTCTGAAACGTCGCGAGGCGGCACAATGGGAAAAACAAAAAGAGGCGTGGTCAGCGCACATGTAGAGGAACGAAAAAAAAAACGTGTAGGGAAAAATCACCTCGCCAGTCTCGTCCGTCTCGCACATGTCGAATAGCACGCGTTTACTTGCGTCGTGTTCTTGGCAGCACACGATTGGGACCATGTTACCCGTCTCCCCTTTGAACGTGGTCACGACAGCATCACGACGGTGGTTCCGGACCTGGATGAGGGATGACCATGTGTACCACAATAGGACAATACCAAGACCACTTGCAGGTTGAAACTCGAAACCGAACCGGTAACCATTCCTCCAAGCGCATGACACATGACACTCTCGATTGCAATCGCTGCACCGAATGACAGCACCGCCAGCCTCACCGCACAAGGAACACTGCTGTACCGTATAAGCTTGGCCTTCACAATTATCGCGAAATTACACACCGTTGACCAACGAGCACGAGGGATGGTGCTGATACCTTCTGCTAACCGTAGGCGTGCAACATCGGAAAAGGTGACTTCCGGGGAAAACACGGCACATAGGACATGAACCCAAGCTTGGCCTTCTGTGGGTTTCGCTGCCCGCAAAAATGAATCCACATCCTTGGTTGACGACTTTGATTTCCTCTGTGGGCAGAGAACGCAGTCGGTGTTCTACATACACAACATAAGATATGAGCCAGGAAAAAGGCATGGAAATGCTAGTCACCAAAGATGCTTCCTGCGTTTTCTCGTTGTCACACAGGTCACACAACCATGGTTCCACGGGGTGCTTGTTTCCAGTTCCACAAACACCTTGGAAGACAAATGAGTGGTCATTGCTCATACCAGTGTCCTATTTACCTGCATGTACTCGAAAGTAGCATTGTCTGCACTTAAGAACTCGGCCTGTGGGTCCGGTCTTCTGACATGCCAGACAACGCAATTGTGCTACAGCGAGAGTGGCGGGTGGGGAAATCCCATTTACCATCAGAGAAGTCTGCAAAGAGTAAGAAATAAACCGAATAAAAATCTCGACAACGAACTATACCTTGAGCCGCTTTGCATTTGGAGCACCTAGCGGCGAGCCTTCGAGCTTGTCCAGACCCCTCTTCCCAGGCGGCAAAATGTCTTCACGAACAGGTCGAACGTTCAAGTCAGCATATTTCCTCCAGTTCGCGCCGCAGGATTCACAAAGGATGTCAGTGGCAAGTCCTTTGGGGGCTCGCCACCAGTTGTCGGACTCACGCGTTCGACAAGCACCGCAACCAATGTTTGCTCTGGCTGATCCACGGATAACAGACCCTTCGTCATCAGACATGGGTACATCGACGACCCGTTCCTCTTCTTCGGTCTCTTTGACGACCGCTGCACGTTCCCGAATGAGTATATGCTCCTCCTTTAGCTTTGAACTAATATCAAGTAAGAAGATACGGAACAACACCGCAGACTTGGAAACATACTTTTTCCAATGACCATAAAAGCGGACGACCTCCGGCATGGTCCGCGAACATACTTCTTCATGTACTGCTCGCAGTTCTGGACCGTGAAGGAAAATGCCGTCCTCAAAGGCAGCAATCTCTCCTACGGTCCATACTTTGTCCGTATATCTCGTTTCCCCCTTCTTCCACTGCAAGAAAAATTGATAAGGGGGAATGACCTAAGCGACCATACAACGGTTACCTTCTCCATACGCATAGGGTTACTCATGTCCACTGTAGACCATCCCCTGCCCATTGATTGTGCTTGTGAGAAGCGGCGTAGCACCTCTATTAGCCAATCTACGCTATGGAGATCCTCTTTCTTCTTAGACAGCGTAGCCATCCAATCTTCTACTTCTCGAGGAGGTCAATGCATAGAATGTTGCGAGATACCAAGTAGCTTACTTTCAGCAGCTGGATAGTAATCAGTCAGAATCAATTCATGGTGGATCAGATATATGCGCACCTTCTTCACAAGCAAGATTGTTGATAACGCTTAATACTTCCACGGTGTCATCACCGCCTCTTTGGTCACCATCGGCGATATCTTTGGATGGCAAGAAGTCGCTGCGTGCTGACGGTGAAACCAAAGCACTGAGAGACGGAATTACAGCCTGATACTTTGGTCCGACACGAGTGGCAGCACGAGGGAAAATGAGGTCGTCGGGATCTACGACCCATATATAACTTTGTCTATTTATGGTAATGCTCACACGTACCAAGCGTGTCTTCAGCAACGGTATACTGACTTGGTGGTTGCCGGCATCCGGGCAGCCAAGAGTTCAACTCAGAAGCGCGAACGTTCGAGATGGTTACTCACCCGAAATATCGAAATGGCCACATTTTGAAGTACTTGATATCCACGTTCTCTTCCTTCTCTGCCAGGCTCCGGTCCTTTCGAGGGCGGCCACGACCTCGAGGCGCAGGCGCGTTTGACTTGGGTTTCGTGACTGGTGTTGGATGACGGACTTCATGACTATCAACTTCCTCTTCGTGACGTTTCGAACACGGTGCGCACGTCCAACCGTAACCACGCGACGGTTTGGCAAGGAGGGGTGGCTGAACACAGCTCATGTGAAAGAACTTTTTGCATCTATCACATCCCACCGTATCGGGGCTTAATTAATGGACGGAGTCAATAAGATCCGTGTGTCAGAGTGTGGGGAGTGGCCGCTTACTTTGCGCACCATTGACTGCATGTAGCGCATAGACGAAGGGTATCTGTGAGGTCAGGTACGACCTCCTTTTCCGCGACCACATACTCATATCTGGAGAGTAAGACTTGTCGTATGTGATCGGGAACTGCGCAGTTCAATGAAGCTGAGTTGAAAACACGTGACTTGGGGTGGTACGTACGATTCCGGACATCCGTTGCCTGGATGACCTCGAATTCCTTCTTGATGTAAGGGTCAAATAGACGGTTGAAATAAAATCTATCTGGGCGTTTCTTCCAACCAGCGAGGTCAGTTATTTTGTCCCTGTGAATGACAAAGCATTTGGACCGAAGTTGGTTGATGTCGCACACTTCTGAATAAATGGCGGCCAAGAGAAGGCGAGAATCTGCGACGGGACGATCGCTGATGTCACTTGGACGGTAATACCAAGCAAGGCGAACTCGGGTATATGTTTCCTTTCCCTTTCCTTTCCCTTTGGTGGTTCCTTCGGGGGGAAGAAACTCCATGATGCGCGCCACGGAGTAAGGGGTGCCGTCCCGCACTGACCAAGGGGGAGAACAATATACATGGTCTGCAGAACAAAGTTTCTATAGATAAGAGGAAACGGAAATGGGCGAGAGCAGATTTTTACCGTTGACTTTGACCTTGTCCCCGCTCTTGAGGGTGATCTGCACTGCCATTGGCACAGTGGGGAGATGGGGTGCAAAAAATCTACAGAGGTACTGAACAGGTAAAAGTCACATAATGATACGAGATAGAGCATATTTTTTTGCATACCTGGAAGGTTATGAGTAGGACGAGGTGTATGACAAGGGGACAAGGTGAGGAAGGTGAGAAAGGTAGAGTGCCGTAGAAGATTCAAACTCCGACAGAGCGCGAATGTTCCACTTGGTGCCCGCCGAGCAGGTTCTCGTGCAGTAGACGGACGGATTTGTAGACAGAGACATATAAACAAGTACTCGGAGGATTATTTGGGGTGTATTTCTTTGTTGAGGAGGTTCGGAGGTCGAATTGGTGTCGGGATGGGGGACCGCCATGGACCCACATCGCGTTGGCTGGACGACTTCCTTCTGCAGATGATTGGCCGCATTATCTGGCTTTCTCAAATGTCCTCTTCAGTTCTCGACAGCCTTGATCACCTCCCCCCATCTTCCCGCGATGGCCCGTCCTCCCGACGTGGTCTCGGTCGGTTCCCTTCCACACGACCTCCTTCAGCTGCCAGTCCCAGTTGCTCTCGCTGGCCCAGCAACCTCTTCACGCCGCAGGTCGAAAAAGACCACCAGATTCGCTGGCCTCAAAGTACACTGGGCTCGCTTCATTAAGCGAATCGGCGCTGACTCTCCCTCCGATTCATCTGCGATCGCTGACAGTTCATTGGAGAGCAGTCACGCTCGCACAGACCAGGGCACCGCGGACCATGTCGACGACGACGAGGTGGATGAGATCGTCGTCGACAGAGATTGGTCAGAGGACCTGAGAAGTTCCCTTAACCAATCCTCTGAACGAGCACACACCAGATCTACCGATAGTCATGCTCAGATTGGCACAAGTCTAGGTCGTGGCACAACCGCATTTCCAGACGATGGTCATGTTCTATCCTTCTTATTCTGGTCCTTTCGCTGGGAAGTGTGGCCGGCAATCGTCAAGTTTTTCTCCGTCCGCTTTCTCGACGACAGGACTGAACAGAGATTCCACAAGGAACACTGGTTCATCAAAAAGGTATCTCTCTCCTTCCTTCTCTCAACCAGTACACTTAATTACTCCAAGTCGTTGGTGTTGTGGTCCTCTCTCTTTCTGGTCGTCAACTGGATCATTGGTGCTTCTACCATCGCTAGCCCAATCAACATCTTCGACAAGATATGGTTATGGGGTGTCAGTCTATCCTTTGTTCGTCCTAATGGGTACTGACATTCAGGTAGCTCACGCCTGCCTTGACTTTTCCATTGCTTGTACTCGTCGTACTTGACTTTCCTCGAGATTGTCCAATCCCTTACCAAATACTTGTCGTGTGCGCGACTTGGTGTTGGTAAGTGATTCTCAAATCGCTTGTCAGCGCATTCTAACGAATATCCAGGGGTTTTTATGAGCTTCTCTCTATGTTTGTAGCGTTCACAGCGATATCTTGGAGTTTTCAGAGGTCCCTGATGTCGTTTCGTCAAGGTACTTGTGTGGCTTTTATAGTCCCAACCAACGTGGTGTTTTTACCCTTGGGACGAAGGATTTTCTTGGCATGTTCTAGTGCGGCTTTCCTATCCCGTTTTCCTCATTGATTTGACGATTTAGTCAGCTATACCTCCGCTTTGCAAACAATTGCGTTATTTGGATTGATGATAAGCAGGGTGGCCGCACTCTTCGGATCATTGGCCTTTTTCATTGTGTGAGTGGGGACCAAAACACCAATTCATTCTCCTTCACTCGGCCTCACCTCAGCGCATCCATATTGATCTTGCCTTTTCGCCCAATCTGGGTACGGAGTGCGTAATCTCACTCTTCTAGAAGAGGAAGTGTTGATGCGTTAACAAAGACCTCTTGAATTACCTCTTGTACCACATTTTCTTGCTTTTTGTTCATTACATGCATGAGAACGTGAGCAGACTTTGGTTTCATTCGCTAGTTCAACGCTGCTAACAATCTCCCAGTCCGAAAGAAGACTCTTCATTCTTCGTGAACAGCTCAAAGTCCAATTTAAAGAGACACAAAAAGCACAGATAAATGAACGTAAGGAAGCTGACTCAAAGCGCAGACTGACGTCGTAAGTCGTTTTCCTATCTCCCTTGGGCAACTAATGCGTGATTGCACAGTTATGTCTTTCATGATGAGTAGCATATTGGTCTGACAGAATTTGCCCAATTTATATTGGATCTAGCACAGGTCCGTGTGCCTCTTAATACAGCGCGTGCGTATTACCAACCAGGGTTCAGTCCTGTGCTAATCTACCCGTGGCAGTTTTGGCGGTCCAGAATATGGAAGCGTCCGGCGCAGTATCCAAAGCACATGAAATCGAATTTATGGCACTTGGAGGTAGCTTGGTTATGATGTCCAAAGGTTGGTTTTCATAAACCACTGCCATCCCTTATGACTCATCTCCACATCAGTACTCAACGATGTCCTTGATTTGTAAGTTCGTTCGTACATTCCAATCAAGTCGTCAAGTTGTACTGACATCCTCTCAGCAATCGTATGGATAGTGGCCGGTTTGAAATATTATGCAAACCATATGCTTTCCACGCAGTAATACGCACGCTCTTCGTGCCGTTACGGATGGCTACCGATGCACGTAACCTTGAATTAGTAACGTGTCTAGACAAGACTATTGATGAAGTAGGTTGTGCCCGTGTTACTTAAACTCTCATCATCTGACTTTGTAGGCCGCTCGTTTTGCAGCTTGTGAAGCTGCAGGAGAAGACCCGAGTGTCATGGGTGATGAGGAGGATGGGGTAGTCCTCGGAGACGCTGTACGACTGCGTCAGATCATCAACAACCTTGCTAGGTGAGATCCTACAGCTTTCCGAGTAATCCTGCTTAACTGCATGATGATAGCAATGCGTGCAAGTTCACTCCGGCAGGTGGACGCGTCACCTGCACAACTCGTCTTATACTTCCTGCACATCCTCACCCTGAACTAAAGGATGTTCCACGATCTCAAGCGGAGTTGGAGGACAGTATTGAAGAGGTCTTGGTCACTCCAGAGGACGATGCGGATGTGCCCGTCAGAGACGACCGAGGAGTGGTTAGCGCCACTGGATCACACAATAGCCCATTGAAAAGGATAGTTGTGCGCATTGAGGTCAGTGATACAGGCAGCGGAATACCACCCCATGAGATTACCCAAGGAAAGCTCTTTAGTGAGTCTTGCCGAGTCCTGGGCGACCATCGTAACAACTTTCCACCAACTCGTTCGTGTAGCCCCATTCAACCAAACCGAACAGGGGCGACAACAGGGTGGAAAGGGCACCGGGTTAGGATTGGCCCTTGTACGACAAATCGTGAAACTGAGTGGTGGTCGCTTGGGAGTGCGCTCGAAGCTCGGCCATGGATCAACATTTTGGGTTGAATTGCGTATGTGCCATACTCATCTCCGTCCCATCATCAACACCTCATTTGCGCCCTTCTCCCATTATTGATGTCGCGGCGGCACCGTTTGTCACGGGGATCACGAAACAGCGCTAGGTGTGGGTGTCAAGGTCGTCGATCTTGCAGACCCCGAGTCTGGTCTTAGCGAGAATCATTCGTCCGATTTGGAAGGACCGCTGTCTATGGACTTGCTTCAGAGCCGGTCTGTTCGACCGACGTCGACTCCTAACGCGATGGAATCACTGATGGAGCAGGGTTAGATATCAATCCTGTGCCCGTGTCCTTTTACTGATACGGTTCACGCAGGTGGCCTGGTGGAGCTGAAGTTGCCAAATATAAACGATGGGTCGGAAGCACATGTGCTCACGAGAACCATTGGGGAACTCTCTTCTGGGACCCAGCTTGGTCCCCCGTTGCCTTTCACAGCAACTGGTACATCCAGTTATTTGGGTCATGAAGGCACCCGTGCTACTTCCAAACGTTTTTTGGTAGACAAGAGGACCAAGGAATTTTCCCCAAAGATTCCGAGTTCGCAGGCGTCTTCTAGCTCCGGGTCGACGGATCTATCTCACGCAACGACCACTCTATCGCCTGCTTCTGCAGAACCAGCTGCAAACTGTCTGAAATCACCCGTTCAAGGCACACCAGCTCCATCATTGCGGAGAGGACTGTCAGCCGTGTTTGAGCCACCCATGATTGTGCTCGTTGTAGACGACGACCGGTTGACGCGCACGATCATGTCGCGGACGCTATCAAGACTTGGCTGTCATGTGTCGACTGCAGAGAATGGGGAAGTTGCGCTCGAGATGATCGTTGGAAGGACGTTTAGACAGTTGACATTCCGCGAGGACGCGACAAAACCCGCAGGCTTGGAAGAGTCTGGCCGTTACGATGTCGTGTTTCTGGACAACCAGATGCCGATCATGTCTGGACTAGAGGTGGTGGCGAAACTTCGGGAGATGGGCCGGCAGGACTTTGTTGTCGGTGTGACTGGTAGGGTTGTTCTTTGGGTGCCTGAATGGTACTGATATAGTGCAGGCAATGCGCTTATCAAGGACCAGAAGGAGTACTTTGAGGCGGGTGTGGATCAGTGAGTGTCCTTGCCCGTTGCTGTCTCGCTGGCTCAGAGGGCATTAGCATCTTGACCAAGCCTGTCTTTGAGCCCAGCCTGGTGCACATGTTGACGATTGCGGACGAGCGACGGCGGCAGGAGGGTACATAGATTATCAAAGTTGCTATCGTTATTCTCTAATCAAAGAGGGGTCCTTTTTGTTGTGATCGGGTTGTGCCGAGTGCCATTCCTCTGCCACTTGTCAGCTGCGCCTGTTGTTCCCGCTCACCAAGAACACCACACAACGCTCAGCGCACAGACCACCGGCGCACAATGGCTGACACCGTCGACGACGCCTTTTCGACATCCGACAACGACCGCAAGCCTTGCCCGCCATCGCCCTCGCCGTCGCCCGACGCAAACGAGTGTACAGGTGCGTTTATCCGGCTGTAGCATGGCCCTGCTTTATCAGACCGGTCACCCTTGACTCATCCTGCACCGATTCCAAACCACACCGTCTGTCCGAACAGAGCATACACTCTCCAGAAAACGGGAACGAGAGGTCTCTCTCGAGCCTGCTACACCCAGAAATGCCACCAACACAGTACGTTCTTCGCCTCAACCCCGTGGCACATCCTTGACGTAAATTCTCCACCGCCCTCTGCTTCTCCAATTCCCATAACAGCACGCGCTCGACGTGAAATCGCCCGCAAAGAAAGGTCGGGTACACCTCGACACCACCCTCGAGGAGGACGCGCTGGATTCTCAGACCCAGTCGCGCTCCCGGACCCCCTCGCACCCACACTCACCCGTTCTCAGTGTCTCTCCTCCACACGACGTCAAGGTCCGACAGATCAGTCAGGGCGTGGAAGACATCAAGTGGCAACAGGGTCCGCAGCCTCAGCAAGAAGCGAGATCCGACTCCCAAGACGTGAGCGAGACGCAAGGCGGCTTTGAAGCGACCCAAGCAGTCTTTGCATCTCAGTCCACACAAGCACCGCCGAGTTCGCTGTCTTCTATTGACGATGCCATTGAAGACGCAGAAGAGTCGCAAGACACGGCTCCCAGTCTCCCGCATACCCGACGAACATCTGAGTCAGACGGTGGTGAGCCCGAAAAGGGCCTCAAACGCAAATTAGCAGACCGCGCAACTAGTCTGGGGCCTGAAAGTGGCCCGTCGACAGTCACTTCGACGGTCGAAACTGCAAAGCGCCCTAGGGACGATACTGATAACGACGATAACCCACGTGTCACGAAGCGACCGTCACCGCCTCCCGAGCAAGACGATGAATTTCCGCAAGCTCCGTTTCCGACCCCGGAGACCCCCGCGCCGACACTCGTACGTATCTTATTGTATGGCCTCGTGTCGTACTCAAAACATTTACAGGGTGGGTTCATGTCGTATGCTTCTTCTGCTTCTCCATTTGCCTCTGTCAAAGGACAGAATGTCTTTTCGAGTGCCGCACCCAACCATCGAAAAACGCCTACATCCCCGACTATAAAGCACGTTTCACTTCCCCTTGATACCATTCATCCACCCTTTTCCCCACTTGGCCAATCCTCGTTTGCTGCCTTTGCCCCCCCTCATACTCCACAACACACGCCATCTACTGCCACTAAACGGACAGGCTTTGAAGCCTTTGCGGGGTCCGCTTCCCCATTTGCGACCGCATCTCCGTTTCCACATGCAAGGTCCAAATCACCATTGGCGAGCAATGGTGGGAAAGCCAACATACTCGGACGCAGCAAATCGCCGACACGGCGGTCGATTGGCATGAACGCGAGTGCGTTCACGGCGTATGCGAGTGTAGGCACGCATGGGTTCCCGACGCCACGTCCGAAACGCGCTAGAGCAGAGTCGCCGAACGGCGGCTCTTCGAGAAGCTCGTTGGAACGTAAAGAGGGGTCAGTGTTTAGTGTATTCGGGAACGGCGAAGGGAGCGGGAGTGGTGAAGAAGAGGGCGATGTGGACAGGGAGAGTGATCATGCACCGTCGACGTTTGGTGAACGACTGCGAGCGAGCAAAGATGGCGATGAAGAACAAAGTGAAGAAGAAAAGGAGAAATTGACCGAACAAGAGGGTACGTTTGAATGCCTGTGGATGGCTGGTGCTGATTGTTGTGTTTAGTGATTACGGGTGAAGAAGATGAAGAAACGGTGTTCCATGTGCGTGGCAAGCTCTACGCGCTCTGCCCACAAAATCAATGGAAAGAACGGGGCGTTGGACAATTGAGGCTCAACGTTCGCCGAGTGGACGGCAGTGGGGCGCGTCTTGGTTCGTGTTTTGCTGAGCACTCGTTCCCATGCTGAGTCGACCCTGTTCAGTCATGCGAAAGGAAGCTGTTTACACGTTGCTGCTAAATGTATCACTATTCCAGGGGATGAAGTGTTTCCTGGCACAAGATCCGCGATATATACGCTTCAGCGCTATCGAGGGAAACAAAACGATACACTACAATCTTCGGGTAGGATTCACGTCTATGTGCTCGGTGTTGTGCTCATTGTCATCTAGGTGTCCAACTCCAAGATTGCGCAAGAACTGCTTGATGAGATTAATGCCAATATCCCCCCTTGATGGACAGTATTTCAATTTTTTTTCACGAACCTCGCTCCTTGCTACATCTAAGATTAATGTTGCACGTATGTAAAATTACGGTCTTTTCTTGTATTTACTCAAGGAGAGATGCGTTTTGACAGTGATAGAGGAGTGTGGTGGATGTTGGCGTAGAGGATGTGGATGTTTTTGACCATCTTGTCATTTGGACCCAAATTCTTACGATTGTTGATTGCATGCATTAAATTAATAGTAAATGGTACAATGCATTACGAAGGAACGACTTTCCATCGTCCTACGAGTTGATTCCCTCTGAGAACCAAAAGATCGCGTAGCATCTGAAGCGAGTCCTTGACGACGTTGAGTTTACTTCCTGCCACTTCGTGCCATTCAACGGGTACTTCTGCGACAGGAATCCCGAGTTGTTTAGCGAGCAAGAGAAGTTCGACGTCAAAGATCCACGTCGCGAGTCGCTGAGCAGGAAATATTTGTTGCGCGGCGCGTCGCGTGAACAACTTGAAGCCACATTGGGTATCACGAATATGCCCCACCCCGACGATACGGAGAAGCGTGTGCAGTCCATACATGAGCACGTTTCGAAGGCGCGAACGCTACGACGCCAGTCAGCCCACAACAACCCAAAAAGCCAATGCGAACAGCACCTTGACGACGGCGTCGGTCTTGACGAGGTGCGCTCTGCTCCCGACGACGACCGCTGGTTCGTTGTGCGGTGCGAGCGCGTCCATGGCTGTCCAGAGCGCCTCGAGGTCTTCAAACCGGCTCGCCCCGTCTGCGTCGACCATCAAGAGACGGTGTCCGCGCGCGTGCAGCATGCCATGGCGCACTGCCCCGCCCTTGCCGAGGTTCTTCTCGAGCGTGACGATGCGGATGTCGGACGTGGGGTGTTGTGCGGCGAGGTCGAGGGCGAGGGCGGCAGTGCCGTCTTTGGAGCCGTCGTCGATGATGAGGAGCTCGTGTGTCCGTTGATGTCCGTTGGGTGTGCGCGTGGAGAGGTGGGTGAGGGTGGTGGTGAGCATCGCAGGGAG